>JAHWFP010100196.1:0-70369 GCA_023313725.1 Lithobius niger | reverse complement strand
TTGTCCGTGTTCCTTACAGGTTTTGACTTTTAGACCCTTACTTTTAACGATACGTTTTTGTTTATTAATCCGTGTTATTTTGAGAATTGTAATAAATAGGTGTGGTGGTGGATGAGGGGTGGGGTATGTGTGACACCTTTATAATTAATTTGTTAGTTTTGTTGCGCCGCCTTTAAGCTCGGTAAATAGCTATGGCCCCTACTAACCTGGCTATCGTTAGTGTTAACAATAGAAACAAATCCTTTAATCTTCAATTAATGTCTTACAGCTGGCGTTTGCTAAATGGCATTGTTGCATAATAACAATGTTTAAAACAATGTAAACAATCAATCTGGTCGTTTAGAGCTCCGTAACCCCTGAACCACTTGACCAATTAGAAAAGGCCTTATGGAAAGGGCACATCTACGGAGCAATACGTGTAAAATGAGCTAACAATCAGCTTTACAGGACAAATACTTTGACCTGTAGAGAGGACAGACGAAAGGTACATCCCCAGAACAAGAACAATCCCAAGAACAAGAAGTTCTCTATTTGGCCCCTCTCTGTATCTCAGGTTTGGCTAGACTGAATTTCACAATTTTTGGACTGTAGACAGGCCTAGACTAGTCAAGGCTAGATTCCAAATTTGGTTTAAGAATTATTAATTTTGACGGAGTTATAAGCTCTCAAAGTTGAAAGTTTAACACAGAGATCCTAGGTCGACCAGTGTTAATTAGACAACATCGCCAACTACAAGGCTTGAATCCACACTCTACATACTAACTTGTGCTCACTTAATGCAATACTGGAATCTGCTGCAATGCTCACATGAGCAAGTCGAGTTTTAAGATATCGTATGGCTAGTAGCGGTCGCAATTACCGGTTATTTCATTAAACGTTTAACCTATTTTTTTAACGTTCGGTTACCGTGTAAGCGATTATTAACAATGTTTACAAAACTTTTGTTTAAAAAAAATTGTTTAGTAATAAATGAAGACCATTGTTTAACATATCGTCGGTGTAATTGGTCACAGCAAGTGCAAAACGTGTTGTATGCTTTACAATAATAAGCAAATAAATAAATAAGATTGTTCAGCGGCCGGCGTTGTTGGGTGTTTTCCAGCAAGATGATTTTTCGTGGATCCTGTTGATCCGCTTGCATATTTTAAAATCGTACCGCACAATTAGCATTTAATAGTATCAGCTGACACTTCCTTAAAGTGCTTCCAAATATCTGATCTTGGTGGCATTTTAGGAAAAATATTACCCGACTTGCGCACGTGGTGAAAGAGAGACGGAGCTATGACAATTGACGATCGTGATTGACGGCTCAGTTGAAAGTGTGTGCGCGAAATACTCCGGGCTGCTTGGACAATGGATGAGTCTACTTTAGGACTTTGGCCGCTGGTAATGGGGGAGTGAAGGTCAAGCTTTAACTAAGGCAAGTCGTACTGCGTGTTCATCATAGCTGTGTTGGTCTTTAAATAGATTACGTTTACTCGAACACGGAAATTAAAATCTGTTTAACCGAACTTCCTACGGTTATCGGTTACACGTTTAACCGCCGCACCCACTAACGGCTAGTGTGGTCATTCCATAACTTGTTCAATTATATAGCGTTTTGCTCCATACAGAGAATATGTTTAAACCCTGCACTACAAAGAAAGGTAGCACTGGTTTCTCAGGAGGAGGGGGAAAAGTTAACTACCTGTACACACCTAACCTGATTGAAGCAGGCGTGAAAGTAACTGCATTGCTTACCCTTACCCTTGCCCGATGCAAATCTACACCATACATATCTAATCGCTTGGCATGGTCTAAAAAATTATATTCTGCATCGGCTGGGTTTTGTCCTCTGAAAATAAAAAATAAAAATTCAAAAACTTACTTTCAATCTCAATAACTCAAAGTTCAATAGTAACAGAATGAAGTAAGAAATTGGAAATTCAGCTACTACACCAACTTGCTTACACTTACAGAAATGCTGGCCCTATGCATGAGAAGTGTATTAACCACAAGCACTATACTGAAAGCTGCTATTTGTTATTTGATCAACTAATAATATAATTATCTGGTGCGGACAAAACATAAGATGTCAGTATGACAGCACTCAAGACATGCACGCGTCAGTTCATATTATTTTGTTCCTTGGTCACAGCTAGCTTACCCAGAAGTACACACCCATTCAACCTATGGTGCTTTTTAGAGCTATGATGCTTGCTACCACCGGACATAAACAAACCTACTGGTGGATTTTAATGCAACAGTAGATACAGTTTTGATACCCATCTCTACGAGTTTATACTTTTGAGCCCAACCGGAAATCTGTTTCCTGACACAACATCAGAGACAAATGAGAGTTGTTGTAGTTAGTCGAGTGCCTGGAAAAGGCTCTACTGAAATTTTTTTCCCTTCCAGTACAGCGTTAATTACTAGGAATTTGCACACCTTCCGAAGCATAATGACCGAAGCTTAGATGCCTATGTTTGCGTCGTTCGAGTAGTCGCCACCGATCAGTACACATTGACTACCTCGTTGCACCTAATTTAAACATCAGTGCAAGAAGCCAGCTGCTGCGAATTTGTTGATTCACCACACATTAAATGCTGTAAAGCCGATTTTATTATTCAGTATCCGGAAAATGAAAAACAAGATAAACAACGAAAATTATACACTAGAAATAATGTAGTACAGTAAGCCATCTTAACGCACTTAGTACTTACATATCGTCGGAGTGGTAGGAACGCCAGATTAGAACTGGAACCCCAATTTGTCCCCAGATTACCTTTGCCGATATGGCCATTCATCTACTGGCACACAGATGACTCACTCAACCCGTCATTAAGGTCACAGCAGTGTGACCAGGGTCCATTCAACCAAAAATGCTTAAGGCCACAGGCAATGGGGAGGGAATACAAATAAACACAAGGCCCCATGAAGGATAAAATAATATACACAAAGGTATTACGTCAGTGATACTGGGACTAATTTAATTTGTGTATATTTATATAATCCTTCATTGAGCCTTTGTATTTATTGTATTCCTTCTTCATTGTGTACGGTCACAAGCATTCTCGGTCGAATGGAGCCCTGGTCACTGTCGTTCTTAATAACGGGTTCAGTGAGATGTCTTATGTCAAAGGAGGAGTGACCATACCGTAGAGGCATTATGTTAGTAATAAAAGGACAAAGTGGGTTACCAGCTCGACTACGGTCATGCCCTTCGACAAAATGCTAAGTGCATAAAGATAGCTTACTGAATGTTATTTCGAGATCCGTGTGTTTTCCCGACACTCCTTTTCCTGACGTTACGTTTTCCCGACAACGTTTTTCCCGACAGGCACTTTTTTCCTGACAGGATCTTATCCCGAAAGGTACTTTTTAGGGATGGGTCGGTTTCATTTTTTTGATTTCGGTTCCGGTTTCGGTTTTCACACCCAAAAAACCTCGGTTTCGGTATCGGTTTTTGCCACCATCCACCCCAACCAGATTTTCCTAATTTTTATCCTTGCAACAGTAGTATTACTAGCTTCAACTTAATCCTGCTTTCACTTTCAGCAGCGTCATAGACAATGGTTATAGCTGTGGCACCATTTTCCTCTACTATTTTCGTTTTAATAGCTAGGAGCTTTGCTGTCATTTATACGTAGAAAATAATAATTATAAAAAAAAATGTAAAACAACAAATCATTTTTTTATTTTCGAACACCGTACGAAAAACCGAGACAAAATCCGAATCGGTTTCGGTGTCGGTTTTCAGTAAAAACCGAAAATTCGGTTTCGGTTTCGGTTACCGACCCATCCCTAGTACTTTTCCCCGACAAGTACTTTTTTCCGACAGGACTTTTACTCAGACATGTTCTTTAAAAACAAACAACAACAAATTCTAAAAAGGGACACAATTTCCTTGTTTTACATTACTGGTCCTATGTTAAATGACTGAACCTATTATTGAACATTTTGCCAACCTTTTGACCCTTAAATCCATAAAGATTACGTTACATCAGAATCAGCTCTTAAAAGCTGATTTTAAATGTGTTACTCTGGGCCCTATTTCCTGTTAGTCCTTGATATTATGTATAACATGCTACAAGCAATGCAATTAAATTATTGGCTGAGAGAGTGAAGCGAGTGAGGTCGAACACTTGACTGAATTTTTAAAGTGTGTGTCCATTTGTCTCTTGTGTGTGAGTTTATCTGTTTGGAACAGATAAACGTTCACAGTATTGTTCGAATTTGGTTAAAATTCATGACAACATACACACGTTCTGTCAGTGGGTGAAAGGATCAAGGAGAGTTCAGGACTAGAAGAAACGCCTATTAAAACATGATATGGAAACAACTGCTAGTTCAGCCAATGGCACCTAGAGGGCACTATTTGTTTCATTTGTGATATTTTCATCATTCCATACACCACAGGGAATTTTGCATACTTGGCTTAGTTTATACAAAAAAAAATTATTAAAGAACTGAATCCATTATTTTACACTTCTGTATCCCCTCCACACCTGTAATTCAATAAAAATTATTTTGCAATCAGCTCTTAATTTAGGCATTGTTCATAAAATTCCTGTTTTTAATAAATTTTTACATTTGAATTTTTTAAAACTAACTTACCATTAAGATTTTTTTTAAATTAAGAAAAATTGTGTGTTTTGTTTTTTAAAGCGCTAGTCGGGAAAAGAACATTTCCGAAAAAAATGCCTGTCGGGAAAATATTGACAGTCAAACGTACCTTCGGGAAGGTGAGTGCCAGGAAAAACGTACAAGACCCTTTATTTCTACTGTACGATTTTTGTTGTTTGGCCGTTTTCCTCTTTCCTTTAATTATAATTTACAGCAATTTGTGTACATTTATTTACTACTCCTAAATCTTATGCTTGATGTAGTCTAGCAGCTATGTCTAGGTACAGTACGTTTAAAGTACATTTATTATTCAGTTACTTTGTTGTATTCGTAATCAAAATCCAGCACTGTAGCTTTTGGCAGGGATGCATAAAATTCTTACTGGACAAAAAAAACAATTCCCACAAAATTTTCCTACAGATTTTTCAAATTTTCGCAGCCTTGCACCATGCAGACAAGCCATTTTTTAGTGAATTTCCACAGTTCTCCGAAATTTCCCACGAACCTCGTTCTAGCGTTCTGGCATATTCTGCACACCTGGCTTTTGGGACTAGTGATGCTAGTCATGAATTAGCATGGCGATGTATTATAATTTCTATGTCTCTTGCTAATCCGGTAACTATGAAAAATTGATTTCCCTTCTTCTACCCATTGACTTGAAATGCAAAGACTAGGCTAGCAGAATAAAATCCATGTAAAGCATTTTCTAACGACCTTGGTAGTAATATTTTTCCAAAATGACTTCTTACAACATCACATCGCAATGCTTTCCCTGTTTCCATCCGCTTGCCCTACATGAGTCACAGTGATGTTCAATGCTAGTCATACTGCCTTCCATTAGTGGGGTGCATGGCTTTTAAATTACACAGTGACCACTGTAATTTTATGGTGAAATCACGGCAACCAACTTAGTGTTCTGGCTGGCTCAGAGACAAAGCTACACTTAAAGCAGTTTTATGGAAGTATGAGAAAGTGATTTCAGAATGACACAATGAAAAGGAGAAATAATTTATCAGCAGTCACATTTTTTTATTTAAATGGTGCATGCTGCACTAAGGACTTTCACATACAAGTAAACAAAAACTAGGTCGTTTTACGTTTAGGCTAAAAACTAACTAAAAAACCGAACTGAGTTCATAACAATTATGGCCCACAAACAAGCATTTCTGCTTATTAAATTATTTCGTTACAGTTTGTAGGCCATTCTGTTTTGAGTTAGCTTCGGTGGCTTATCATAAAAATCAAACGGCTTCATTTTGCTTACTAATGCGAGATACTTCAGCATACCTTCAGTTCAAATAAATCACTTTTTAAAGAAGCCTTTACATCTGTCCGACAAATTTTTTGCAGTCTTATATGTACTAAGTCCTTTACTGAATTCAAGCCAGCATTCAGCAGATTTCATTTAAATGATACTGAACACTGAGCCGTTTTGTACGCTTGGCTTGGGATTCCCAGACAACCTCTGTCCTCACAACTCACGTTGGAGGTTCGCACAACTTACAACTCACGTTCTTTTCCCCTTTTCTGGTACGAGCTCAAATAACAATTAACCAATTGCTTGAAATGCTTTTCGTTTGGGTGCTAAATCTTGAATATCGTGTCTATAGGTTGAATAATGGTCAAGGGACAATATGAAAGCTCAATATAATAATAAGATTGAAAGTCCATTAAGTCAAATAAAATGGTTAACCATGAACAGCTTGGTTACAGTTTGCTCCAAATGATTTAAAAATGTGTGAGATTATTTTTGGGAAATGTAAACGCTCTATGCCGCTTGTATTGTTTCTCTAATACTGTCCTACAACTAAGCAAGAAAGATGCAATCAAAGAAAACGTGTTTAAAATTGTACATGATAATTATTATTGTTGTTATTACATCATTCAATATGGCTGTCTTAGGTTGCATGTAATAACAATGACGTAATAGCAATGCTGCTAAATAATGGCGAAAATATATGAGAGATGGTGGAACATTCAGGAAACCAGTGAAGCAAGAACATAAGTACAAAAAGAATCATCAGAAGTTTGGTGAGTGGAAAACGAACTGAATTGAAGGACTAGAAAAGTGTAAAAATAATTTACTCGGGATGTGTCGCACAAAAAAAATCTAAATGTGTTCGCAAACGTGTGCAAAAAATGAAAAGTGTACAAAAAGTGCATGAAAAGTTCAAAACGTTCAAACCCAGAATAAAACTATACGAATCAGAATAAAACTTTTAAATTCAAAAGTAAACCAAAGTGAAACTAAACAACCAGGCAAGTATTAGCTTGTCTAGAGGTGGTGACTGTGAATACAAACTAGGGACTCAAGGTGATTGTGTGTGGAGTTTGCAGTGCAAAATACCATTATCACTGTGCAGGAATACAATAAAAACACATGGAAGGCAAATAATGAAGAAAAAAGAGGAATGGAAATGCACTAGATGCAGAATGCCAAGAACAGCATCCATAAAAGTCTGATAGGAGGAGGATGAAGAAGAAAGTACTGAGAAGGGTGAAGGTGAATGGAAAAAAAACCCACAACAAGAAGGAAGATCAGAACCGGAAACACATACTGAAATGAAAGATAAAAAGCAAGAAAACCAACCTGAATTAGCAGAGAAATAGAAAAACATACAAACGAACAAAAGAATGAAAATAATGGAAGAAAAACTAGACCAGATAATTCAAACAAATGAAACTACAAACGTTATGGGCAAACGAAACTCCAACAAAAATTAAGGTAGCGTGCCAGGCAAGAAAGCATATCACCCATACGTCTCTAGTTATCAACAGATTTTCATTCTGTATTTTTGGGTACTACTGCTTAATGTTTCCCAACATCTTTCCAATTTAAACTAGTGGTCTATGGTACATGGTAAAAATTTAGAAACATGATGATCTTAAACGACGGACATGTCAAGGTCAAACTCTCAAGTGCAAATGGCCCCCTAGCAACTCTATTAAGGTCACCCAGGTTTCATTTCTATTGGAGATGATACAAGGAAAAAGTGGACACTGGTCCATTACTTTTGCTACACCTTGTATAATCAGATCTAAAATAAGAAAAACTAGTGCAACTCATTCCACAATGTTGATTGTATGTATGTTTAAAAGATGTGAATTAGATTTTTCTTGGATTCTAACACAAGCCGTTTTTTCAGCTTCGAGCAACACAATTGTATATTGTAGTTGAAATAAAAGTTGTTGTTATTATTGTTATTATCAAGAATTTATAGGGTTGGGAGAATTTGTAACTCTAAAAAGTCCCTATTCAAACACGTTAGATTTGTTCCTATTAGTTCTGCGCCACATGTTCCTTCTGGAAATTTTTGCTCAATTCTCAGCCCAAATCTAAAGTAAACTAACTTACAACTAAGCTAAACTAAATAAGAACTGAGTAGAAACTGAGTAGAAATTCTCTCATAAAACACATGGCGCCCTCTATAAACTTAGACAGAACTAACAGAAATGGATCTAAGACGTTCAGTATGGGTCTCAGTCACAAGTTCTCCTCCCCAACCCTATAAATTCTTGTTATTATTAAAAACAACAAAAACATTGAGACTCCAGACTTGCACAAAAAGCACGGTGTTTTAGACCTGATTAAGCTTAGAAATTATGTAGTTATCAAAAATTATTTTTGCATGTTTAAAAAATATTACAGTACTGTAGAAACACTCTTCAATTAGAATGACAGGTAATAATTATGAAAGAAGAAATAGGGACTACTATATATTGGATATTTTAATCAATTACCAAAAGCACTTTCTTTTTTTTTTGTGGAAAATTATAACTTATAAAAAAAACCCAATTAAAATCCAATTGGCTGTTACAATAGGACAATCTTAAACGTAAAATGGTTGTTTTGATTACTTATTACTAAGCTTTGTTTATGGCCAAGGTAACAGGCTTTGTTGTCACTGTGAACTTCAGCTTAATTTTTAATGCTTTTAGTTATTTATTTCCTAATAGAGTTCAGCATAACATATGCCATGTCTAGCAGTTCCCTGCACCCAGGTCATCGCACGTTGCCCCATTCACGTCGGGTTTTATTTACTACGTTTAAATTGGTTGTGTTAATCAATGTTAAACATCATGATCGCCTATACCCTGGCGTAAGCACTGCCGATTTTTGTTGCACTGGCGTATGTTTCCGTTTGGGCTCCGAGTTTGATTATCCAGAGTTTTCCATCAACAATACAAGTCATAATAATTTGTTTGCGAGTGATTGTTACTACTAATCAACATTACCCCAGTTGGCTTCATGCACCCTAAATACAAAACAACATTACCCTTGATATTGCCGGCCATCTGCCGAGAATGAACATGCTCGCCCTTTTTCATTGCTACTATGAAATTTGTTTGTGCGTGATTGTTACTACTAAATGACTTAACCCTTCACATTGCAGCCCCCCCCCCTCTACCCAAGAATGAACACACGCATCCTTTTTCATTGCTATGTGAATTGAATAAATATAAACATGCACACTCTATCGCATTATTTGCTGATCATCATTTACTCATTTTACTTTTTGTTGCACCTTCTTTTTTGTTTATCTTAAAGTATGTTGAAATACCAGTCTAGAGCATATTTTAAATTTTTAATAAGTCAACTTTTGTGGGCGTACCGTATCGGTATATTTTTGGTAAATTTTATTACACTACTGCTACTTTGATAACGTCGGCAAAAATTGGTGCACATGAATGAGATTGGGCTCTAAATCATCTATATACATAGCCCTATCATGTGGACTAAGATAATTTTGCTACTACAATTTTTTATAATTTATAATAGAATCACAATTTGCATATAGCATACACTTATATAGCACACATTTTGGGAATATCTGTAAAAGTACATCGGAAGTCTGTTCATGTATGATTTAAGACCACTTTACAGTTACCACAGATGGGGAATTGTGTGAAAAATTTCTAGTCATTATCTCAATTCTTAGTAAAGTTATGATGTTTTTAGTGATTGATTGCCTGCAATATTCGCAATCCAAGAAAATCAAGTTTGAATGTGAAACTTATAACCTTACGCAATGCTACCTAAACCAAAAAAAAATATGTTTTTAGCCATAAAAGGTCTGGGTTACTAAAAAAAAAAAATGTTGTACCACGAAGGTACATGTTACTGCACCAGAATACCTTAGAAAAATTTTTTTTTGAGGGAATATTCTTGGGGTAGGTGCCCCCTTTACGCGGCAATCAATGTATTGTAATTGATAATAATTGTATATATTTGTAATCAGTGCCACATACACAAGTATGAATCTGTATTTCATGTGGAGCTTTTCCTTGCACTATAATAAATTGAAAATAATATTATTATTATTATTTCGTAAAATAAATAAAGAAATAATATTGTTACTACGGATACAAACTTCAGCAGTTCGTAATTTTGTCACAAAGACTTAGAAAATTAAATCTAATCAAAATTGCACAATTTAGCTTACTCACGCACCACTTCCAAATCAAGGTCAAAGGAAAGCAAAACCATTTATCTCTTGCAATTGTGCTAGACTGAACCGGAAAATACCAGTTTGCAACAGCTGCAATACTACCCAACAGATACACCCAATAATTTATGGTTCAGTGAACAATGAATTTCCAAATCTGAATAACCCAAGACAAGAAAATATGGAATAGTAACCAAAGACGCAAAGAATAACACTACCTTTATGATGTAAAGAATAATGCAGAACAAAAAATAAAGATACACTTGAAGAAGTTATGGCAGGCTGAAGGTCAGAAAGAATAACTTAGGGAACACATACCTTGCCGAGAGTTAATTCTAACATGGCTAGAAACGTGTCTTAACATTATGGTGACATCACACTATTAAATCTTGGTTGAAGGAGGACCAGCTTAGGCCGACTCGTTCCAGATTTCGCGCTTAAAATTCTTAGTGGCCGCGTTTACCCTATAGCAGGAGAAGTAATTGGTGTAGTCCTTATCCCATAATAAAAGGATTACGTAGAGGAGTAGCTGTAAAGGCATGAGGTCTAAAATCCTGAAGATTGGTTAGGAGAACCGGCACCAAAGATCAAAAACTAGGGGACTCTATTTTTTTTCTTAGCGCTCACGAGCGCTAGGCCTATTTCCACAACTCCAACTTTAACATTGTGTATCTCCAAGGAAAATGGACAGAAACGACTATTTTGCACCGTTTAATAGCCCTGAACTTTATCTGACATCCTGTGAAAACAGAACTTTAAATTTCAACTTACTTTGATCACTACAGCAGTTTGAAAAAGTACTCAAATCAAGCGCCGCCGCACGCAATTCACGTCGCCGTTTTCCAAAACAAACTTGTAAATATTTATTTGTATTCGAATTTATTTCCAGGCATAAAGCCGACTAGCTTAGTGTTGTTGTAGGAGGGGCTGCCAATCGGCACTCAACCACATACATGTATGAGGACCAGTACTCGACGTTTTTATATTACTACGGTGACGATTTTAGCAACCATGAAAATTTCGACTGCACTCTTGTTATTATTTGGGGCTGCGATAATACACTTTAATTTTAATGCGTTCTAGCATTCGAACACAAGCTGGTTTATTTTAATCCTTTGCCTAGGCTTTTATAAAAGTAATATTTAACGTCAATTATTTCCATGGACTCTACCTTGTTCAAAAATGGCAAACAACTATTTTTATTTTACTGGACATTTTCAGCGTGTATCTTGTATTTTATTTCAGGGCTCCGACCGTAATAACCTCAATCCGAATATACAGTAATAGCCTTTGCCTACTATTAAAAGCAGTTTACTTTTATTTTGAGCAACAAACTCCACCCCCCCCCCTCCTTCAATAGTTGCGATGCATAACATCGTAGTTTTCACTAAGAAAAATGTATAGGCCTATTTCACGTTATTATGAGTTCCAAACTCAATGCACTATCCAAGCCAAGGCCTCTAAAACCCAAGAGTTGGCAATTCTCTTTGCTCTGCTAGCTGCCAATATTCCCTTCCAACCAAAAGACAGTATTCAATTTCCCCTCCACTCAGAGCAGCGTAGCTCCCTCGTCCGTCCGCGCTTTCACTCCCTCAGGCTTGAGTGACAGCTTGGCCGGCCTGCCACCAGTCCTCCCCTCTCCAGAGGCTCACTACCCCACTCCACCCCCACGTCGCTCTCCTACAGGTCCGCGGTTTCCCTCCTCCTGCAGCCAGGCAGCAGGTATAAACTCAGCTCCAGAGGGAATTCGATAGCATAGCTCAAGATCTCAAAGGCTAAAGGTTACTACGGCGGTCGGAGCAGAGATGTCCAGTCAGAGTGTTGCCATGCCGGGCAAGGTAGTAGTTCTTAGATAGTAACTAGATTAAACTTGAATTTTTATTTAGAACCTTATTTCTAAATTATTAGTCTTAAATTTAAACTTAACCTCTAGCATTTGAACTTATAGGTAGTCAAACGCCATCGGCATTTTTGGTCTAGGACTCCCATAATTTAAGGGTTTAAGGTCCCCTTCCAAAAAACCGGCTTTTTTCTTGTTTACATGGACTTAGTGTTCATTAAATAACCCAAAGATCACCAAGATCTCGCGTGTATTATCGTTGAGGCAGAGCACTCAAAAGGTTGTTTCCTTATAATACTAATCTTGATTCAGTGTGATTGATTGATTGACATTAGCGCAAGGGTTGCCAATTTCGTTCAAAGACTGTTTTACTAGTGCAAGGATCATTATGTAACTCAGAGAGTTGTAATAACTCGACCGACTTTTCTAGTCCAAATTGTAATGTGAACTTAATTCAGTTCTTTTGCCGATTATTGTAAATCAAGGGTGCTTTCTTTAAAAGTAAAATTTTATTCATGTAACCAACTAGTTTCGAAGTGCTGTAAAGATAACTTGTCATGTTTTATTAAATCATAAAAGAAAGTTGTTTTAAACGAGTTTGACTTCCGAGTCCGATTTAATTTGCAAGGGTTAAATAATTACAAATCATTTTTATTCTAACTCCGAAGTAGGCAATTAAATTAACTACCCATCGTGGTGGCAGTAAAACGTGATTAGATAGGTCATAAAAGTTTAGTTAGGACGTTGACGCTCTTCTCCTAACCGTGCAGTAGACACGCTATGCTGTTTTTCCGCAAAAGTAAAAACCGCCACTTATGATTTCTTCTAAACAAACGGCAACTACGCCAGATGTCGGTGCTAAAAACAGTAGGCACCTCAAGACCCTGTAAGCGCCGCTACACAGCAGAAGAAAGTAAGAGTCTTTTTTTACTGTGAGATAGTACATAAGCGATAATTATCCGCTGGCTTGCTTCGGCTGGTAAAAAATAACAGGCAGGGAGGTCGGCATGCGCTCCTCGAAATAAATTTAGTAGTATGAAATAGTAGTATGACCCTGTATATATATATAAGCATGGTGACTACTAGAAACTTGTGTCTTTTACAGCTAAGGCAGTCTGGCTGTTTTCAGGCATCTCAGAATAAATAAATAATAATGACAGGAAATGCGTATACTTCGTTTGATCGGGGGACTTTGGTTACTATTAGTGACACAGCTTAACGTTTTCTTGTTGGAAAAAAGGTGTAAATAATGTTGATATTTGCCTAACTACAGACTAGTGATTAGTTAGTTAGCTAGTTTTTTGAAAATAAATTCACCTATGCGGTGCATAAAGCTGGCATTTTTCAAATAGCTATACTTTTCCTTGGGATGTGTCTTTGGGGGGTTAGGGTAAGCGTAAATCCAAAGTTACCAGTCAATCTCAATACAATTTTAAGGGCAGAATTACCACATTTTCCTTCAATAATTGGGCAATGAACAGCATATTTTGTTTAAACAAATAACAAGAAGTCGCGAGTAAGCAGCATGACAACAACTACACGAAGGAAGAACTGTTGTTTTTCCACTGCTAAATAATGTGAGTTCTGTCAACAAAGACTAAAATATGTGGTAACCCACTAATGGAAACATACTAGAGCCAGAAAAAGGGGAACCGTGAAACTGATTTTCGAATTTTCATCTCAAAATTGTTACGATAAAAAACTGGATTTTATCAATTTGGACCAAAAAGATGTGATATCTCCCCAAAATAAAACTTAGGATTCCTGCCAAGCTTTTCAGCAGTAGTCATATCAAACAACAAGCTCTTTAGCAAAGTTAATTCCACTGACTAAGTCTTCAAACGTTAAAATGAAATACCTGAAAATTTCGCCGTAAGCAATTTTTTATTTTTCATTTACTCTTCGAACTATTAACACGGTAGATTAACTTGGTGAAAGAACGTGGCATTTGCTATCACGACTTCAAACGGTTGAAAAGCTTGGCAGAAATCCTTAATAAGTTTTGTTGTGGGGATATAGGATATGTATATATACAGCATAGGCTGGGTGTGTTTCTTTTAAGTCACATTTTGCTTAGGGTGGCGATGATGATTTCCCTTTCAAACTTGACTTTTTTTTAATGTTATTGCCATTGTGATGTTCTTTTGTTACTGATATCAAGAATTTAAATTCTTGCTGATATGTATTGTGTGACGTATGTCGACTTGTACGACTGTGGTTATCGTGAAAACTCATGCCGCATACATAATCAACTGCCTAAAATTAGTTTTGAAGTAATTAGGCGTAATTAGACCTAAGTAAGAAAATTGGTATTTAATGGTAAAACTTCTTACTTGTGTAGTTTATGCAATTCCATAATTTTCCGTTCTAATTCTTCAGTCTGATTAGGAATCAGGCGCAACTCCGATAGATAGCCATGTCCATGTTCCTCAGAATTATAGTCACCTAATTCAGCTAGAAAAAAAATTTGCACTTAGCAGTAGAATACAAAGCAGATATTCTTTTCAGAAACAGAATGAGTTAAACACAATCCCTATTAAATTTACATACAATCAATCAAAGTAACACAATCAATCAATAGATGGGAAATCACTTTTATCTTGTTTGACATGGACAATATCATCTACAGAAGCTGGTTGTTGAATCGACACTGTTTATGGCCGTGACCAACTTTCCGCAAATTCATGAAAAAAGCTAAACAGTGGTTAGAAAGCAGCATAAGTTAGTTTTGTACTGAACGGTACTAGGCAAAACAAGCTAGTGGGCCAGGGACGGAGCACTGTAAGCTCCCCAGCAGGGTCCGAGGCAGAGCCCAGAATGCCTAAGAATTCTGTACACTATATTAAAGTCTATTTTTGGCTTCCCAAAAGCATATTTGCAACATATTGTAAAGCAAATTTTTCTTTGTCATTCTTCAGAGTGACACACTTCGTAAAATCTTAATTGTGGTAAATTCTATTATACTTAATTTTTTTTTTCCAAATTAATTTGCAAACCAAACTTTACTTCAATTTTGACAACTACGTCCAATTTTCATGAAGTTACTTGATATCACGAATTCAAAACAGCAAAAAAGTGGCAGGAAATCTTAACACATATTGTTTTGTGCGTATTTTGTAAACGTTTCTGAATTAACTGACAGCTTAAATCACAGTGATGAAATGCTGGCAAAAAAAAAACATTCTAGAAATAGCAATTTTCAACTTTACCAACTACACACGATTTTTGCAAAGTTATTTGGTAACACAACTTCAAATGATGAAATCTCGATAGGAATTCTTAACAAATTTTTTACGCACATTTAGTAAACATTTCTGAATTAAATAAAATACCTTTTAAATCATGGAGATGTGCTAACTGAACAAGCAGTATTGTAAATAAAACCATCAAATGCATCTTTTTACTTTTCAAACTATGTGTGATTAAGCAGTTAGGCTAATTGATGTTACGAATTTTTGCAAAAATTGCATGTTGCTTTCGGTAAATGTTCGTGAATGCAGCTTGATTTTGTGCTCTGACGGGTTTTGAATTTTTCTGCATACTTTTTTTCCGAAAACGATGTATAAATTCCAACGAAAATTTGTCTGAAATCCTTTAATTCGTTTGGCTTTCTACAGATTCGGCTGCAGTTTCTGCAATAACTAGCCCTTTAAATCATGAAAGTGGCGGGCTAAACTAAGAACTATTAGTAAAAAAAATGTCCAACTAAATTTTCAGTTTTGCTAACTGAAAATTTCGACGAAGTTTGTTCGCCCCCCCCCCCCCCCATCCCTGTTGGTACAGTCCTGGTAAAAGCGCTTTGCAAGCTAGATAGAACTTCAACTATCCTAAAAAGAAACGCGCAATTATGAACAGGTTTTAAACTGAAGAATATTCTAGTAGGCTATTTAAAGCAATGTTTATTCTTCACAATGGTTAAAAGAATTTCACTAACCACAAAGTTTTCAGGACAGTTTGCAAATTGCATGAGACGATAACACACCTCACTTTAAAAGTCTTAATGAAAGTGATTCTTGAAATTCATCTAAAAATTCAGCACTGCTTGGCTTTAGTAGAATCTTGTTACATAGTTTTTCTTTAAACATGAGTTAGTGTTCTTCAGCTTCAAGCAAATTATTATACACAATAGTTATTTTTTTTACTCCTTTTAGCTCACTCTATAGCAGTTTTACACACAATTCAGAATATGTCAACATGCAGGCATAGTAAAGTAACAAGAACAGAATGGGGTGACGCATCAAACTCTCCAGTGCTGTTTAAAGGTCTTATTATTATGGAATGGTCAATCCAATCCTACAACACGTTGTTTGCTAGTGCATGTCAGATCTAGGTCATCACTCAGAATGTGAAATGTAAAAGTAAAAGGAGGGAAAAAAATCTGACTCCAGGCAATTCACGAACGCTCTGAGCAGAGGAACAGCTGATGATATGCTCCGAATTCCTGGTCCTGCCCAACATGCCCAACAGGGTGAGGTTAGCTTAGCCACCAATGACGCGTTACATTTTATTTCCTCTTTGATTTTGGGGCAAGCATATACACAAGACATACCAGAAAGAGCGCAATAAAAATAATTTCACAATCCAAACGAAAGTGAATCGGGCAGAAAAGATATATTGGCAGCAAAATTTATGTAGAAATTATTTTCATTCTAAGTAGTACACAAATATAGTGACTCAAAAGAGAAAACCATTTGTAATTATTGCAAAAAATGAGAGAACAAAACGGTAACAAATGTAAGAATATGTTATTCATTCAAAGGAGCCTATTTAAAAAAAAAATAAAACATCTGAACTGAAGGTAAAAAAAAAAACAAAAAAAAAACATAATTATTCCACCCATCAGCAGTCATTTTAAGATATTGACATACATTTTTATCGCAGAACAACTTTCTAGCTTCCACTAGTACAACTCCACAACAATATACTGAGACGGCCAACATCTTTACCTTTATTTATTTTTCTTAACCTAATTTAACAGAGTGACAAATTAATACGCAGAGATACTAAAGCACACAACACGTACTCTATTTTACTTTACTTTTACTTTGGAATATCCAATACATTTGCCGAGCAGTACACTGAATTTGTAGTCAGGAATCAAACAGAAACTTTCGTTTGAAATCCAGGAGTTTTCCTGGAATTTCTAGAAATTAATTTTGGAGGAGCCCTTTACGTATATGATCAATATATCAACATAAAGGGCACCCCAAAATAAATAATTCATTAAAAAAATAATTTTTGAATATGAATATTAATTTGCTATCCCTCAGGCTGTCAATAAAAAACTGTGATAGTCATCAAAAGAGAAAGAAACAAGAAAATTAGGTCTCGGTTGAGTGAATTTTTGTAAAAAAAACGTAGAAAAGGTTCCAGGATTTTTCAAGGCATTTTCCCAACACTATCCAAGCTTTATATTCCATGATTTTCCCAATTTTTCAAGGATCCACACGAATCATGTTACGTACAGGGAGATAAGCCAGCAATGTGCTAATAGCATGACCTTTCAAAACTCTTGTTTCATTCCCATTAGCAATGCAATTCAGCAAGCATTGTCTTATGACATATGCACCAAACTACATTGTTTTGTGAATATTCAAGAGAGGTTTCTTCCCATTTTCAAGAAACGTATGAGAAAGCCACTACAGCGTCACCACTTCCAATACGATACTCTTTTTAACTCTGTTTGAAAAAAAGAAAACAACCAACAATTTTCAAAAATTATGAAAAAATTAAGAAAAATCATCCATCGTTCAACCACAGGATAACATCCAATTTTTCAGGTTGTCATTTCCACCACTTTTCCATTAACACTTGCAAAAACATGTTCAACGTGTCGATCATTGTCTAACAAATTATTTTTGCATTGATTAATGCACTTCAGTAGATCACAGTCGGTGTTTTTTTTTTTACTTTATTTAATTTAAAGACTACAAAAATATTAAAAAAAATAAACACTCCATGGAACTTTAAAACTTTAATCCTTAAATCGTGCGAGTCTTAAAAGACATCTAAACCTAATGATTGAGATTGTTACAATTGTTTTCCTATGAACGTAATGCCATCACTTGCTTGGCTGGCCTAATTTCACCACTTTTTTCTTGCCTCTTGCCTTGAGCAGACGTGGCTTTCTTGTGCTGCTGTACGTGTTTCCCAGCTTCCAGTCCTCCCTGCCTCAGCTGGATAAAATCTTTGCAGTGTTATCACCTGCAGTGCCAAGTAATTGATCACAACGAATTCCCAACTGTGTTTTAAAAAGTGTTGTTCAGTGAAAGCTGTGATATTAGTTGGAAGCTATGCAAACTACAGCTAAACATGGAACTACACAGCATGGAGTACAGCTCTCAACTTATGACAGATGGAGGGTGCAGGGAAAGAAAAGCCTTGCCGTTACACAAGCTAACGTAATTTGGTAGGTACCAAAACAGCAAGCAGAAATAGTGCAGCACTTAGCTTTTTTGTATTAACAGGAATAAAATTCCAAGTCTTGGAAACGATTTAAACAAATGTGTGACTTTCAAATCAGTTATCCCCACCTTTATTATTTTTTTTAACTGTGGCTATAGCTACATAATGCGAGGTTATGAAATACAATTTCACTACGTAAAAACGTCCCCAACTTTTAAGTTACAGAAAGCAAAGCCTCTCATAAAAAACAATTGATTTTAGAATATTTTCACTTAAAAAACGTGTCATCCAATTTCAAATCATTGAATTCAAAAATTGAAAAATTATATGATTAGCCCGCAGTTGACAGTTAGGGTGCACAAAATTACTTTATTCACTTTGCGCATGAACATAAATAATGGTGGTAGGCCAGTATTCCTTTGTTACCGACATTTTATAGCATCAATAAAAATAGTGCCGTTAAAATTTAATTACACAGATTTTGCCTTAAATGTTTTACAATGCATTGATAAAGATCTTTATCAAAAAACGTGGGCACCAGTGGCTTGCGTAACAAAGATAATTTGTTTCAATGGGTGACTGCCCTCCTTTCTCCGCTGGCACCTACGCTAACTTTATAAAGTTCAAGTTTATAGTTTGAACAACTGCTTCATAGATGTAAAATTTATGCTAAAAGGAGTGATTACTACATTTTAAAGGAGTCTTCTTGTGTATGGTAACAGTTTTCTAAGTACTGCATTGCAATATTATCTGGAGTACAAGGCTGGCAGTCACAGTTTTGTTGGCCTACTGGCCTTTACTGAAACACACTACAATAATACGCATATGCTTAGATGTAGAAGCACTCCTTTAAACTGACGCCACTGTTGAGAAACAGGGCAATACAAATTTGATAAGTATATAATTATTGTTTGCACTCTTAAAACAACTACGGACTACAATTACTTAACAAAAGTAATCTTTACTTTTTTAATTACCTTCTATCACTGGTATTGCAGACAGATCTAACACCTTTAGTTATTCTAGCTCATCTTTTAAACGATAAATTATTTATACTTAACCCACAGAATCATGATGTATCAAACGGGCCTAAACTAATTTTTTCCGTCATCAATACCACTTGAAAACAGGGTGAAGCTGCCTGGATTCAAACTTTTCATGAGCGTGCAGTGCTCGACACAAAGCTTCCAGGAGCTTAGGAACAAACACAGTTTCAGTCAACTCTCCAAGAAAGGAAACAAAACTGAATTAAAAGTTTAGAATCAATCTATTTTGAAACCTATTATACCCAAACAAGTTTACAATGTAAGAAACTTATTTGAAGAGCCCTGAACAGAATTTATATAACATATATTGATTAATATACATTAATAAGAATCCACACAATTGCTATTTTTTTTAAAATAATGGCATTTTCACGGATTGGGAGGCAGATCCAAGAATATTATTTTCAATACGAAAATGTGTTTTTATTAACTATCATTTTCTGATGGCAACTGACAAGAATACCCAATAAACAGTAGTCGCCAAGCAATAGTAGCACTTTAAAATTTAAGAACATGTTCCATTACTTAGTATGAAGAAACATGCATTAATTGGTCTTGTTTTTTTATTCACTTAGCTCATGACCTTTATTTGCAATAAACACGACAGTGCACAAGTTACTAATACCGTAAATCGTGTATTAAAAGCCCAGTTGAAGCTAAAGCCCACCCCCTAAAATGCTGTAAAGTCAAAATCATGAAATGGTGGAGTTACCCCTCAAATTGCAGTTTTTCTACAAAAAAATTACCTAAAAGTTATATGATGTAAATAAAGATAGTACTGCTTGCTATGTTTACTGGCCCCTTCTCCCTCCCTGTAGTAATAGTGGACTCTTCCTTTATTTAGCTCTTAGCACCTGCACAAGGCATCTCTCACCGAAGCCTCCTCCCTTCTTCACAGCAATTAAAAGGAGTAAAGATTGGTCTTTCAGAGATCGTTCAAAAGCTTCGAATTTTCTGTAATAGATGTCCAGAAAGATTATATTATCGATAATGCTTGATTTAAAGCCCACCTCCCTATTTTTGCCAAATTAACTGCATAAGCCCAAGGGCGTTTAATCCACGATTTACGGTACATGCATACTTGTAGCTGAATTTAGAAACAAGAAAGATCCAAAGAGGCCAAAACAATTTTATTAATAATGGGTTAATCTCATAAAGTACACCTTGCACATAAACATCTCCAGTATCACATCAACTACAAAACCTAGACATTTTTACCACAACAAGCAATTTGAAAATAAACTCAATCCAAAAACATGAAGGGATTTGCTAAGATGTAATTCACAATTGTATTTAAACTTTAAAAAGAAACTTTGTTAGCAGACTTAACATGTACCTACTAATTATCTACATAGCTCAAAACAAATTTTAAAAAATAAGTTCGACATACTGTACAGGCTGTCCACAAATTATTCACCCCATAAAGAAATTAATATAAAAAAAAAAAGAAAAAGGATATTGAAAAACTGTAAAGTGCTGACTGTTTATTAACTCAAAAAGATTTTTTCCCCAAAATTTCTGGTGATGATGGTCTCATAATAACTCCACATGCGCCCCTTTTGTTGCTTGGAGAATAACCAGTCGAAAATCGATTTCTCCCTAATATTTTTAAGCATATCTACTGATACCATGTTTATTACCCTAGTTTTGCTTGTGGAGCTTTATTAAGGATAAATTGTACACAAGAAGATAACTTTTTTGCAGGAGCAACGGGACAAGATTACCCAGGCGATAAAATCAATATCAGTAGACATGCTTAAAAATGTGGGGAGAAATCGATTTACAACTGGATATTCTCTGAGCAACAAAAGGGGCGCATGTGAAGGTTTATTATGAAGCTATCACATCACCAGAAATTGTGTAAAATAAAAAAAAACTTTTTGAGTTAATAAACAGCTGGCACTTTATAGTTTTTCAATATCTGTTTTCTTTTTTCTTATTTAATTTTTTTATTGGATGAATAATTTGTGGACCCCTTGTATATCTGAAAACACCTATATTTGCCGTTACAAAAAAAAAAAAAAAAAAAAGAGAAAATTTTGTGAATAATAATTTTTTTAATAAATAGACCGTAGAATTTTATTCTACCAAGTACTGCTACCACCTACAGTACGCACGAGCAAACGGCTTTACTTCGTTCTTCCCCAGTTACAACCATTACTTCAGAAATAAATTGCCGGGTGGAAGAACGAATAATAACGAATTTCAATAAATTAAAAGAAATATTTGGAAACAACACTACGATTTGGGCTACTGCAGTAAAATCTAGAGACGAAAATAAAACAAGAAAAATTCAAACTTTTTAACAAACCTGATCTGTAAGGATGATGTAATATTTTAACACTATTAACTTATCCTGCGAATAGTTTAAACATTGAAAAGTTTTATTGTATTCCTCATTCTGTTTAAAAATGCATAAATAATCAATCGTACCCAACGTTCAGCAGGGTACATAAAATTCTTAGTGGACAAAATTTCCCACAAAATTTTCCTACAGATTTTTCGAATTTCCGCAGCCCTTCACCATGTAGCCAAGCCATTTTTCAGTAAATTTCGACAGTTCCCTGAAATTTCCCGCGAACCTCGTTCTAGCGTTCTGGCATATTCTGCACCACTGACGTTCAGTAGGTTACATTTATACTGGTGTGAAATAAAACTTGTGACCTGACAGAAATTATTCATACGAAACTACAAGCTACAGAAATGAAGTAGGTTGGTACTTTTGTATGAAAATATGATTGACCCTACACAATTATTAATAATTACTTCGAGAAAATTGCAAAACACATCAGGGAAGAAACTACACTAAGTTTAAAACTTCACTAGAAAGGAGAAGGGGGGGGGGGGGGGGGGGGGGAAGGGAAGTATTGAGCGATAGAGTACAACTGGTTGAATTGTAGCAACAGGTACTAATAAAATATTTTCCGTTTTAGTATATTCCAATCTGCACGACAGAAAAAGAGAAAATTTTCTGAATTTTGTTTCTATTGCCTAAAACGAAAATATGCATTGCCTGTAAATTTAGCATGCTTGATTCGAGAAATAATAATGCTTAATTTACAGGTAATGTTTATTTTTGTCAGCAATAGAGAGAGAAAATTACAGGCCCCGCCAAGCCGGCTGAATTTTGTTTCTATTGCCAAAACCAAAACATACATTACCTGTAAATTTAGCATTATTGTTTCGCGAATAAAGAATGCTAAATTTACAGGCAATTAATATGTTCTTTGTCCGTAAACAAGGGGAGTTGCATTCGTTAAGATTATTAGCTTTCCTAAACAGAGCAGTGATCTGCAACATTTATGCAAAATTATATAAACGTTTATGCAATATTTGGTACAGTTATGAGGATGCTTAAAAAATATGTGAATCCCTTTAATAAGTCTTTACTGAGCATACACAATGCCTTCTTGAAAACAAGCAAGACACCCTGTTGTAATCAGCAGTGGCGGTTTTCCGAAATTTGCCACCACCTCCCCTTTCAGCTAGGTGGTTTAGGGAGCACTTACAGTTTTAAGACTATTCTGGGACCATTTTTAACCACAAATGTTGTTTTAGAAAATTTTGGGACAATTTCTGGCCTCTGGTGTTAGCATTAGCTATATCTAAGTGGCAAAAAGTTTGGATTAAAGATAAATGGGGGGAAAAATTAACTAGAATATTAAAAAAAAAAATTGTATTTTGGGAAAATGTACCACCCCCTAAAACTTGCCACCCTCGACAATCGCCTTCATTGCTTCCCATAAAACTATAACCAGAAACGACACATTGTTTCGGGAAAATCAGTCTGCCATGACCTACTAATTTCTTCAGCTCGAAGGGAGAATCTTACAAGCAACTGATCTACGTAGCACATTTTTTGAAACCATGCCCTGTAACATTTGGAGTCAGACCAAAATCTTGCCTTGTTGCATTGGAAACAATAGGGTTATTTCAATAACTTGGATATTAGACTTAAAACAGTGCGGTAAAATATGTCATGCCATTTTTAACTGCAACGGGTATTAATAAAAAGGATTTTTTTTTAATTATACACAATCTGGCCTTGTGAGGATACAAGGTACATTAATCTGAGAAAGAAATGACAACTGCTTCGACTGGGATACGAACCCATGGCTTCACGTTGACTAGGTCGGGCGCTCTGACCACTGCGCTTCTGGGGCGGATCCTGGCTGCATGCTCCATCTGACCTTAGTAGCTGTTTAGTCTTTCTCAGTGGTGATCTAAGGGTCACAAACCTGCACATGAGATAAAGCAACTTTGCTTCTTGGCCTCCTCGTGTGGAGGCCAAGAAGCAAATTTGCTCCCCTCCTTGTGTAAACGTTTGTGACCCTTAGGTCACCACTGAGAAAGACTAAACAGAGGCCCTTACGTCACCACAGACTGAACAGATACGAAGCACAGCTGGAGCCTGCAGCCAGGATCCGTCCAGGTAACATAGTGGTGAGAGTGCCTGGCCTAATCAGCGGGAAGTCATGAGTTCAATCGCAGTAGGGGCATTCGGCTTTTCTTTCTTTCTCATATTAGTGTATCCTGTATCCTCACACGGCCAGTCTTTAATGCAAACTGTTTGTTTCTTTCTTTCTTTACCATTTACCTAGTGATTTTTCTTTATTTAAAAAAAAAATGATTTATAAAAAAAATAACGTTTTAACAACCATCTCGAGGCGTTGCAACGCAGACCACAGTTTTAAAGACCATCTGAGGATGTGGATCATTCAATCCATGAAAATGAAAAGAGTAAAATTGCATTTTTTTTTTACTAAATTACTTCTCAACATTGCCTTTTTAACGTACATAATTCAGTACGTCGTGGTGATTTTCCTTAAGACTTGACCAACACCTTCCCAGCTGTGTTTTCTCGTGCATCTCGCTGGGCGTTGGACAAAAGTCTAACTGGAAAATCGTCTAATGGGACAATCTGCCTAAATAAAAAAAATCTGTAAAATTATCGAAACGGAATATCGCGTAATTGGCAAGCGTATAATGGATAAACCTGTAACTGGACAATAATATAGCTGATAAACGTCTAACTGAACAATGTTCCTCTATTTGTGGCCGGGTCCTCAATTGTAGCTTGTCTCTAATTGTAGTCGGGTCTATTCCAATTCTTTAATTAGTAGTAGCCGGTAATTGTAGCCCGGTGTCTAGTTGTGGCCGGGTCAAAATGACTTCAATTTTGAAAAAATTCTATAAAAGCACACATCTGTCACATAAACAGATACTGTATCCAAATTAAAGAGTAATGTAAAAGCATTCACACGACATTATTTACTGTTTTTAATGTCAGATACATGTTCTACATGCATTGATACAGTAGGTTTCCTTTCTAAATTTTATAGTAGCGGGTCTCCAAATGTAGCCGGGTCTCTAATTCTAGCTGGGTCAAAATGGCTTTCTAACTAGTAGCCAGGGCTACAAATAGAGGATTTATGGTAGCTACGGTTTCTGATGTTACATGTATAGCGGCAGCGAGCGTCTAAATTTCCTGTTAGACGATTTTCCATTATATGAATTTCGTATTAGATGGTTTTCCGTTATACTGTTTACATTCTTCCAATTATGTGATTTTCCAGTTAGACGATTACCCCTCGCCCCAATTTTACTTCACAGCTGTTGATGCCCGTTGCACGAAAAGTTAGACGAATGAAAGCACCAATATTGTTAAAAATAACATTGGATCAAAAATAAATCGGGACACACATGGAAAAAATTAACAGAAATCAAAAAGTTCAACACATTTTTTTGTGTGTGAGAATTTAACCTACATCAGCCTATACACGTACGAAACAAGAAATGGTCGTACCGAGTTTAACTCACAGAAATTGAGTTTCACAAAATTTTCCCAATACTCCTTTAAAAGTCTCAAAAAGCTACTAGTCCAGTAAAATCAGATAAAAAACGGGCCAAAAAAGGAATTAGTTAGCAACAAGCTACAAATTTGTGGGATGGTTTGAGGTGGCGTGCTAAACAACATACTAAAAGTCCCCTGAAATCCGACCATTGCCTTGTCCGCCATATTTGAAAAATTGCCACCATTTGGCCCCAAAATACAAATTTTCTTGTTTTCCTGCCAAACCATTGCCCCTACAAGAAAATCACCTCTATACATAATTTAGGAAAAATAAATTTGTAGCCTTTTTTTGTCTCTACAAACATTTTGCTAAATGCAACAGTTTGCTCAAAAATTGACCTAGTAGTGCAATTTTAGCCTTCGAGAAGCACTACATACGGTAAAAAATATAGATTTTTCAAGTTTTCTCCCAAAATGTTGCTTTAACTTAAAATCTCTGAGGAAGATGTATTTTACTTGTGTTCCGTTTGTTTGAAAAGGAATTTCAGTGATCAGGATAGTATTTACGTATTAACCCCATGGACTTATCACCAGAAATGACTTCCAGAAAGTCTGTTGAATAACTGGCAAGTCCTTTAATAGCCCGATATGGACATGCTTAGGATGTTTTGAAAGATGTGGATCTATTCTTTCCATGAATCCTAACTGTAATTGTTTAACTTAGGCAGGGACCGTCGTACGCTCATTTGAAGGTGAAGAGGTAATGGCAAAGCCTAAGTTGATTTTCGAATTCAAAGTGCGCTTGCGAGCCTTTTAATAGCCCGAAATGGACATGCTTTAGAATTTCTGGACGGTGGGGATCTATTCTTTCCATCAATCATAACCAAAATTATTCAACTGAAATACAGACCGTTCTAAACCCGTTTAAAGGTGAAGAGGTAATGGCGTAGTGGCGAAAGCGTATGTTGATTTTCGAATTCAAAGTGCTCTTGTGAGCACTCTAACAGCCCGAAATGGACATTAAGGACGCTTAGGATTTTCTGACAGGTGGGGATCTATTCTTTCCATCAACTTTAACCGATGTTGTTTAACTTAGAGGGGACCATCCTATGTCCATTTAAAGATGAAGAGGTAATGGAATAGCGGCAAAAGCGTATGGTGATTTTCGAATTCAAAGTGACCTTGCAAGCCCCCTAATAGCCAGAAATCGACATGCTAAGGTTTTCTGAAAGGTGGGTAGATATTCTTTCATCAATCCTAACTGAAATTGTTAGCGGCGTTAGCTCAACATTCTTCTACAACGTTTTTTGGCTGAATCATTGAATCTACGAAAAAATGAATAGAACGTTTTTTGTAGAAAATTGAATGCTGTACATTTTTGAACAGAACATATTTTCATGCCCGAGCAACCGTTACCGAGATATATTGAAAAAAACAGTTTTCGGACGCCATGTTTCCAAGATAGCGGACAATGCAATGGTCGGATTTCAGGGGACTTTTAGTATGTTGTTTAGCACGCCACCAGACACCATCCCACAAATTTGTAGCTTGTTACTAATTAATTCCTTTTTCAACCCTATTTTGACTGGCCTATACCTCACACGCTGCATTCAATCACAAATGGGAACGTCATTTTAGACTGAGAAACATTTATTAATTATTAAGTTTTACTTACATCACTACTGACAATTAATTATGTTTTGTTATACAGTACAAAGCTAAAAAGTGTTTGATGAATTTCACAAGCCAGACATTATCCAGTTTAAAAAAGAATGCAGTTTTAAAATTGTATTATTTACACACTAGACAGCTCAAAACAAACTCACAAACTAGGACAATGACAAAACACTTCATTGGGAACTCTTACTAGATATTCTCAGCAGAACAAATATTGCAATCTGTTCGCTACAAAATTAATTTACTGAACTGACCTATTTTTCTGAGAAAGTATGTTTCAGATTTAAGATAAAAATGGTTTACGATACAAAAGTGATTAAAACACAACCAGAGAATGGCAATTTAAAAAATCACAATCAGCATAAAGGTAATAGGGCAGACATACACAGCTTTGCGGATGTTATTTTTTTCATTCACAAAAAAAGTTAAGAGTGGTCAAAGTCAAACCTGTTCGTGACCTTTTTTCTGTTCTTTTTTTATTTTCACTCTGGCCTTGGGTGTAACAAAAAATTTGATTTTTTTCCCCTGCTATGGAGTCAACATACACGAAACTTTGCAGCGTTAGTAACTTCATTCTTTTATTTTTCGATTAAGGATGGGGCAGTGGGAGCCATTTTAATTATTTATTCTGCTAGCAGCTTTCCCCAGCTACACGCCATATTATAGGCTTCGTCCTGATCACAAACTGCATACAAACTATACAACCATCGAGAAAATAGAAAACTTAGAGAAATATGGTTCGATAACTTCCACTGTACTACTAAGTCAGGAGCATCTAGTATGGTTACAGGAATCTGTTAGTAGAGATCGCCACCTGTAGGAGACAGTTAGAGGTGTGCACCATGTCGTCAAAGCTAATTTTAGGTCTTTTGTTTTTAAACAATATGTGTTTAAAAGACCGAACAACGTCAAAGTAATAATTTTAATAAAATCAACAAACAGACAACTAGTGGTTCATACGCAAATAAAGTGATGCTGGTGTGGCACAGGCCAGCTTCGCTTGATAAGTTTCCGTTTCGATTGGAGTTAACTCGTATTAGCACAGCATACTAAGATATGCACTCCCTACAGTGATTTACCATGTGCATTCCTGCCATTTCTATTTTCTCCTAATACAACTATTGACAGTAAAACCTCGTTACACCGATATCTGTACCAGTAACAAACTTATAACAATGGAAATTAATGGGAATGTAAAAATACACACAAATGTTTTATAACGAAAAACTTGATTTAGCATTTTATTTTGAAAAACCAATGGACAAATCTTATAAAGAGGTTCCGCTATAGTTCTTTACAACTCTAATTACACACTGCTTAGCAAACCTTATTACTTATTTGTATTGTTTGTTTCATTGCAGGTGCTTACCAAGGTGAACAAAAAAAGAAAAATAAACTGGCCTACAAAATGCTCGCTGGCACCAGACTAGTAGAATAATGCTGAAGAGGGGCAATAATGATAAATACAAATAACTACATACTTTGATTTGCCACAGAAGCAATGCATTCAAGTGATGCCTGTACCGTTCCGGGTTCTTGCTTTACGAGTCAATTCCTGAATATTTCACAAGCTCAAAGTGAAAGTTTTCAAAACCTAAGACACTCTTTCACATTAACAGTTCTCTTTTCGACTGTTGTGAGCATGCTGTCATTGTTCACTATATTGGGAAATTTAACAGTTGTAGCATCTTTTACACGGGACCCAAAAATACGAAAAATACGAAATTACTACATTTTAAATCTTGCTATCTGTGACCTATTTATAGGTGGCTTTGTGACAGTGTTTGCTTTGGTAAATGAACTATTTACTCGCTGGGAGTTAGGATTATCATTTTGCAAAATATGGCTATGTGCTGACTACATTCTTTCATGTGAAACAGTGTTAACAGTTCTGCTCATATGTTGGGATCGACTATTAATGACTTCACGACCATTGCAATACATGGCTCGACAGACTCCACGCCGAGCAGTCATGAAAATTTTAATGTCTTGGATGTGCTCTATTCTTTTACATGGTCCAGCAATCATGCTTGACGGTATGTTTGATTCTCGCTCTTTACGAACAACAATGTTGCGGTGCGATACACAAGTTCTTCACAATCCAGTTTTCATGGGAATCAAAACTGTGCTGGAATTTGTTGTGCCTCTCATTTTAACTGTCAGCATGATAATACAAGTGATTCGCAACATTCATTACAAAACACTAACATACAGTATTAGACAGAGAGTGATTCGTTTTAAAGGCAGTTCCACAGAACCGGCACCAGTGACATTAACAACCATCAGTCAAATGTGCTCTGCACGAGAGAATGTTTTACATGGTAGACCTCACATTCCTGTGCATCCATGCTTCTACGTGAACCCGCCACCTCCAGAAATGATCAATTACAACAGCTACAAAAAATGCACCTGTCCCCACAGGTCATTCAATGACGGCGTGTCTCAAGTCGCAGCACTTTCTGTGCAATACTCCACCCTACCACTCTCATGGTGGCCGTGGAAGGGACATCACCATCAAATTGGAAACTATCGGTTCTGCCAGACAGCAACACCGTGGCGAACGTGCAGTGCAGCGAGATGTCGGCCATCCCACACATTTCCAGACAGATCGCGTAGACGGAAAATTGCTGTTGTGAACAAGCCTGTCGAAGTAACGCGCAGTGGCGTCCGTGTAGCTAAATTTCAACGACTCTGCCGGTTTCTAGTGGCTCTTGAAACTGTCAACATTGTAAGCTGGATGCCACTTACTATAGGAGTTTGGGTGCGTATAATATGCACCTCTTGCATTAACGATACAGTTTATCAGCTTCTTTATTGGATTTTGTACTATAATTCAGCCATTCGTCCGTTTGTGTACGCTTTAATTCTCAAAAGATACGCCATGAATTTTCAGAAAATTTGGTGCCCATGTAAGAGAGAGTGGGATAAAGCGAGTACTTGCAGTGAGCTAACTTCTAGAGGTCGACTTCAATTGTAAGTAATGGGTAAGGGAAAAATAAAATAAGTGAAAATCATACACCAGACATAATGCAATCTATCCATTTTTATGTACTTACTCATCATTGGAGTGTGTTCACTGGGATGAGTGGGCATATCAGTACAATTTAGTGTTGCACAGTATTAAGTTTTTGCAGGACGGTACGGCACGGTTCTGAAAACGGCGGTCTACGGTAATATTACGGTAATTTAGGAAATAATTATGCGCTGTTATCCACGAGCACAAAAAAAATCAAATACGGCTCTTAGCATTTAATTTTTTTTTACTGAATAGCGGAACTTCGCTTTCATCTTGATGGGACGCTGCGACATCGACCATAAATACAAAATCGCTCAGTACGCGCTTGTTACTGAAGAGCTGCTCCCTCCCTAATCCCCTCTCCCCTCTTCCGCACTGTGGGCAAGCAGTGGGGTCGAATTTCACTCGCTCGTGCGAATTTCACACTTTCGCAAACTAATCTTGCGTTCGCATGCACCTTCGTCAGCACCATAATCACGGTAATACCGCTGCTACGGTAATACCGTGGTGCTAAAAAAGGTACGATACTGATACCGTAATTTTTTTTTACCGTCAATACCGTGAGTACCGATTTACCGTGCAACACTAGTACAATTATTACGTTAGTGGAATGGTAATCGACTGGTTCTTCGGTTCGAATCCAAGTCGAAACATTCAGAAAAATGTATGTCGAATCTAGGTGGCTTACTTTAGTACATTATTTCTAGCGAATGATTATTGCTTTTAACGTATTACCCCTTTACTTTTATATCATGTAAGTGGGTTTTAATACATTTGTTGTAAATAAAAGTAATAATAAGAATGAGGCTATGTTTGGTTCTTACAGTTGCCGCAATACAGCTGTGTACAGTATGACTGATTACGAACAAATGCACTGACAGCATACATTGCATTCGTTCATGGGTAGCCACGAGCACTGGGGTGTCAGGTTTGATAGGCTTCTTGGTCCCGACTGTACATCTCTGGCTCCTTACAGACCCGGGTTCGACCCTGGTCAAGGAAATGTGTATGTACGTGTTTTTCTTCGGTTGTTTTCCGCTCGCTGCACGAGAGTTTCCTCAGGGTACTCTGATTTCCTCCCTCATGCGGCAAAAACCATGATGGTGGTACCTTCCACTTAACATCTGCCGCTTGGGCCTTCAAAAAGCTAAGTTTATCGACGACACTTTCTGTTCTATTCTATTCTACATCATGATCCTAACTTGCATGGCTGACACATACCATATGTGTGGATATTACTGGCCCTAACGTTTATTCTTAAGAGCTATTAGCATAGAACTAGTCTCTTACATTTTTTGAGACTCTCCATGTAAATAATCATAATTATGCAATGGAGATGGTTTGAATCAATTTTCACCTATACATGAGAAACTGAAACTTAAATAAAACTGTCAAGTCTTGATTTGGGTTTTTAATTCGTTAAAGTTTGGAAATTTTATGACATTGTGTTGGCGCAATGTTAATTTGATTTGTATTGACGATCACACTTTCATATTCTGTGTCAAATATCAGTTCTAACAACTACAGCGAGCATGAGATAACCATGAGTACATTGCCTCCTAATCAATAAATCAAATTGTTTGAGCCCAAATCAATCATAATCCTAAAAGATAACTGAAGATGGACTTGAGTGGGCATCACAAGCATCATAGACAGTAGGGTTTTTCGATCAACAGTTAACGCCTCAAAATTGCTTGAGATCTAGTGAATTAACATTTGCACCAGAATGACTTCTTGTTACCACGAGTTGACCAACACAACTCGTGATACACTTAAGTATGATGAAATTGAAGTATGATGAGTTTCATGAGTAAATACTAAAAAAAAAAGGTAAGAGGTGCATATGGATGCCAAATACGTAATTACATTGGATCTAATTATTTTTTGATCAGGAGAACATAGAAACAACCGAAGTGTGTGTGGTTAATTACTGAAAGAGTGATTATTCTGGTACACTGTGCTAAAGCCAGATGGCACAGCAATACTGAGCACGCAGTGTGTTACCTATAAATGGGGAAGTGTCGAAAGTCGCAGCACTTTCTGTGCAATACTCCACCCTACCGCTTCGTGGCGGCCGCGGAAGGGATATCACCATCAAATTGGAAATTATCGGTTCTGTGAAGTCATGTGAAGCAGGCATATAACACACCAGCATTGCTCCATTTACCGCAAATAACCTATTAATACTCCTGTTCCATTGCAGTAAATTTAACAAAAATCGGCAAAGGGCATTAAATCAAACAAAGATCTTTATTTTATCCTTACTTCGGTCCAGGAGGGCATTTTATACCACAAAAGCAAGTGAGCAATTATCCGATCATTCATATACGTGATCTGACTCAACCTAGCATACTACATTCTCATTTATTCACAAATTCAGTTTATCGTGAACCACGTGTGAACGCCCTGGCGAAGCTAACGCTTAACCCCCCCATAAAATGCTGCATGGACAAAATAGATTAGTTACTTTTCAGCTGCAAAATCAACTAAAAGCTTCATGTACTAAATGAAATTCACAGCTGAAAAGGTGCTTTTGTAGCTCATTTTCGTTGTAACCATCGGGAAAACAAATCCTTCTCCCTTCCGTGGATTAGTAGTGGTCTCTTTACTGCTTGTGCCAGCAGCCTTTCCTCTTTCGCCTCCCCTCTGCATGGCTTGGATTCATGATAGAGATTCCCGTGTGGTTGCGTCGCCGTCTTTTCTGAAGTTGCTCCAGGCCGGAAGTGTATCACTCCTGAATCTCACTTGGCTCACTCTTCCCAGAGTGGAAAAGAGCACTTTTGCTGCTGATTCAGCATGCAATCGCCTCCAATCCTGTTGTTTTAAAAATTAGTTTTTAACTATGAATTATGCTGGATTTTTGAAAGGAGTCACGATGTAATAAACAGAGAATTGCCGGCCGTCTGTCGGGCAGGCTGAAATTTGTTTCCACTAGCCTAAACGAAAATAAATATCCATTACCTGTAAATTTAGCCTTCTTTCTCGAAAATTGCATTCGGAAACAGAATGCTAAATTTACAGGTAATGTAGATTTTCGCCAGCAACAGAAACAGAGAATTGCCGGCCCTCTGCCGGGCCAGCTGAATTTTGTTTCTATTAGCCTAAACAAAAATTTACATTACCTGTAAATTTAGCATTCTTTTACATTACCTGTAAATTTAGCATTCTTTCTCTGAATGCAGTTTTCAAGAAAGAATGCCAAATTTATAGGTAATGTAGATATTCATATTCGTCGGCAACAGAAACAAAATTTGTGATTAGACGAGAATAAAGCATTCCATTAATTTAATCCAGATCCTATACGTGAATGATTGCACAATCGCAGAAGTTTCGTGGTAGAGTAAACTCCCTCACTGGATAAAAGTAAGGTTAGAAAGTGGGTTATATTATATCTTACACCCTACTGTAATTTTAGCCAAATTCAGTACGTATGCCTATGGACTTTTTATTTTTTATTTTTTATTTTTTTTAAATTAATTTCTTTGAGCCTTAAGTCAGCCGAAGCAACTTAATGCTTGTTCAATTAGAGAAGAAGAAATATCTGGTAAAGGGAGGTGCCAACCCGGGGATTCGATCCGGGAAACCTCCGATCATCGTAGGGGCCGAAAGATTGTCCAGAATTGCCAGAATAGTTCCCATAGCCGCTGAAGGAGCATGGTAGCCTCTCACGCTACCCTGGCCGGCAGTCCTGGCGGGGACTTTGCCAAGGTCCCCTTTCCAGGGGTTCGACCAGATCCGCAAACCTCCAGCAACCAGGCTGAGCTCTTTCACAACTCAGCCACGATGATAAATGGTACTGATAGTTGGTAGTAAAATGCGTTACCTCTGTTACATTGTACTCGCATGATTAAGTAATTACGGTTTTGAAAACAGACGTGTGGCCCACAGTAGTGGCATTATAATAGATATAAACCCATTACAGGGGACGTAGTGGGTTTTGGGGGGAAAAAAGTACGAAATAAGGAATTTCGTAAGTCATAAATAGGGAAAAAGAAGGAATTTTTCACTGAAAAGTTTGTAAAAATAAGGAACCCCTCAGTCTAAATCTGGGCCTAATAACAGTAAAAGCTTACTCAATTTGCGAGTAGTCATAAATTTAGACTTCCTGGAGATGGCTAGGAAGTACATACGCCTAGAGATTTTTTTTAATTGCTTGCTAGACTTTCTTAAATAATGATACATGTATAAAACCACTCACCAAATTTGCATGGAGGCCGTTAACGTCGGGGGAAGGGGGAAGGAGTCTGACAAGGTCGTATTTAGAATTCTAGAATTTGTTAGTAGGCTACTCTTTTTTTCTGAACACTTTAAAACATTTTTCATTTATTCTCACTGAGAAAAATACCCAAATTGCGGGCAATATTCTAATGTGTAATAATCTCCACCGAGACGTGAAATATATATAAGCATTATCCTCAGCAAGACTGCACCTCTGTTAAATGTTTTCACAGTTTCAGCATGGCCGGGGGGGGGCTAAAAAAGGCATTAAAAAAATACCCTAAATTCAAAGTAGTTTTGAGATAGTCTTGAAATATAGGAGCTAAGCCATAAAAGTTCGTTCCGAGCTGGTTAAAATTCTCATATTAGAATGTTAAAATCGTTCACGATTTCTCGAAAATACTAATTATATTTTTGTCGTAGGACCCGACATAAATTTTGACCCGCGATGATAAGGGGAAAATGGTGGCAGCCACGGCCAACAACGTGCCAAATATAACGTATCTGCAGTGGTACATATTTTTTAAGGTTACACTTAGACCAATGAAATACTGCTAAACACAATTCTAGCACATTAACCTTCCTAATACTTTCTCGTAGTTGATGCTATACAAACTGGACATAAATAAATGTGCGATGAAACCATTCCGTCGGTGTATCATCACTAACAGATGGCCCAACAAGCCCAATAAGATGCAGAACCGGAGTGATGCTTTTCACCGAGCACGCGCAGAACGCCTCATTGTATTGTAAACAAGCCAGGGACCGTCGAGTACGCCAACGAAGTTCATGCCTTATTTATTGATTTATTGAACTCAAATCTTATACGTTATTTCACTAATTTACACTTAAATTTACAAAATGAGCGTAGCTGAAAAAAAAGTAGGGAACTGTACATCTCAAAGCAGGAAGAAAGTAGGAAAATAAGGAACTAAAACAAAAAAGTAGGAAATAATGAAAAAGTAGGAACTCTACGACCTCTGCCATTATAATAGATATGAAACAAACTACACGTGGGTTTCAGACACTATGCATAGTTTATGGACAATTTGTTTACTAAGTCGTGTTCATCAACAACAATTAATGTTTTCCCATCTTCAGCAACTGGAAAGCCGCCACGGATAGTGAGGCTAGGTTTAAAGCAGTCACTGAGGGGAGTTACGCTCAACAGTGTATGCCCATTAATCGAATGAAGATGGCAGTACATGCCTGAGTGTGTTTGAAATCTTAGAAGGACCGTAGGAACATTAACACAAAAAGAATGTGGGCGAAATGCTTTCAATGGCAAACATAGGGTCAAGAAGAAATAATCAGCACTGATACCATTGGTCTGGAGTTCGTTCTAACGTGTGAGATCTATGGAAGACGTGGTTCCGGGACCCCGAACAAAGTAAGCAGCCAAGTGGTCAGAATATTGGCGTCCAAACTAATTCGTTGCTGGTTCGAATCCTGCTCTTATCAAACTACACATGGAACTTGGGGGGAAAACATTACTGGTCTGAGAATCAGGGTAGATTGCTTGATCTTTCTAGGGCTGTGAACACCCATTTTCTTACATTTCTTTATGTTAGTATGGTATTAACTAGAATCCTGCGATAAAAAGAATTAAAGGAAAGTCCTAACTGAAGGTAGGCAGTCTGATCACTTCCTCAAAGCTAGGCTAATTTTAAATTATTAATAATAGTTTTTGTACGTTAATGTTGAAATTTTTAATAAAAGTGACCTTTTCTTCCATTTCTTTACATTAATATGGAAGGAAAAACTAATTTTAAGAAGTTGTTTGTTGTTTTTACTTATCCTAAAATACTTATGTTAGTTTGGGCTAAAGTAGTTTATTTTTATGGTCCATGCTTAAAAAGACTAAAATACCAGATCCACCTGGTTAATTTTAGTTTTTATTTGCCTATACGAAAATATACATAACGTTTTAGTTACTAGCAGTCCCCCCACCCTCATGGAGCTCTATTATCCCTAGCTTGAAAGTTAGCTTCCCTGCCGGTCTCGTAACCCACTTCACACGACAGGAACTGGCACCATCTATATAAGTGGATGACAATGGAGCACAGCATTTCTACCAACCCACATGAACCTAGTCCATCCGTGGGGAGGCTTGGGTGGGTAAAAGGCAATGTATATTTTCGTATAGGCAAACAAAAACTAAAATTAACCAGGTGGCTCTGGTATTTTAGTCTTTTTATTGCCACGAAAATAACCTTTACCTTTTATTTACTAGCAGACTTCGTCACATAAGGTGGCGGGCTAGGTTCGGAGTACCCACGTTACGAGCCGGCGGCCCCACGGACTATGTCCGGGAGGAACCTACAAATGTTTCTCCAACCCGGCCCCGGTATCGTCAGTACCACAGGCGACCAACAGGAACAGCAGAAGCCAGGGTTAGAAACAGACAGTTCAACACCGAGGGGAAGGTAGAATTGCAAACAGATAATATGCCAATCTACCACGGTTGGGAAGCAAGATGATGGACTTCATCCTGGAGAAGCAGTCGCTGGAAGGCCGGAACCGACGAGGCAATCTTGAACTAGAATCGATGAGGCGATGTTGTTGAGGAATCGAGAGCACAAGAAGATGTATATTGAGGATGACACGATGTCACGTCCATAGTAGAAGGGAACAGGCGATTTTGATGTCGGTGGAACGGAGCACAACGAGGGACAGAGGGGCCCGTGCATGAGTGGTGAAAGTATATCATACGGGAGGAATACGGCGGAGCATGACAAGACGCAGCAGGATCGTAGTGGGACGGATCACGGCATCGAATCGGGCTGAGCGAGGTATAAAGGTAGGATCCAATGAATATGAACAGGAAGATGCAAGTGAAACCAAGAAGTTAAAGAACGGTAGTTAAAAGGGTTGTCGGGCCCAAGTCCTGGTAGTGAAGAGGAATGTTCAGAAAGTGTTTCCAACGCTTCTTGGTAACAAGGTGTACATGAAAAAGCCTTGAAAGTGAATCGTACTTAGAAAATTTATAAGAAAGGAGGGAATCCTGCGAGGAGGAATGGCCTTAGGCCCGGATCGTAGGAATCGAAAAAGAACAGGAACCTTCACGGTTTGAAGTGGCTTCGTATGCGTAGCAGATGTAGACGTATAAGTAGTACTAAGGATTTCTAAGGCAGCACTCGGAAACCTAGGGTGACTCCCTTGGCTTTCTTCCGGCATGGTGATCATGGCAGAGTCCTGGTGGAAGAGAATCAACAGGAAGGAGAACGGCTTTGACTGTGTGTTACACCGGATGGTAGAAAGATTTCTGGCCCAAACCTGAGGAATCAGAGATGAGATGAAGGAAAAAAAGGGTACTGGGTCGCAAGCCTGGGCCCGAACCTTGGGCCGTGGTTGTCCACAAAGAAGAGAAAGGACTGGTCCGCAAAGGGCTCAGAGCCGGGTGTCGGGTCCGGTCTGGTGGAATCAGAAGCGGCGTTGAAAATTCGGGTCAAAGGGGGATCAGTATTCCAAACAGGCGATCCTCCCTGGGAACTGGCACATGTACTGTCGGAGCCGGAGCCAGTTTCAGCAAGAAGTAGAGTGAAGTTCATTGGGTAGAAACCGAGCCCGGACAGGCAGTGTGGGCCCGGAATCCAACGCTCAGAAAGTCTTAAAGAAGAAAGGAAACCGGCAGTGAACAAGTGTTGGGTCGGGCGACCCGGTGGGTTGGCGGAGGCTGGTCGGTAATGTAGCTATGAGAGAAAGTAGTTGAGAGAAAGTCCGTATGCCTGTTCCAGTACGCTCCCTCCCCCCCACCCCCTTTCCACTGGCAAGGCAATAGTTGAAGACGGAACAGGAACGAAGCGGAGCGGAAGGTAACGTGAGGGGAAGTGGGGGAGCCATGACAAACTATTTCGTCAAGATGGGAACCAGGAACAGTGGCGGACCAGAGTAATGGCGATGGGCCGCCCGGACCAAAGTAATGGCGATGGGCCGCCCGGACCAAAGTAATGGCGATGGGCCGCCCGGACCAAAGGACTTGATGAAGGTAACGGAAGGGTAATCAAGAATTGCCCGTTCGGAGGCTTAGGCCCGGACGTCAACGCCTGGGTCTTTGTGAGACAGAAGATACGCCAGCGGTCATGGTGTTGGAATGCAAGGAACGTCTGAGAAGTCAGACGGATAGCGAAGCGCTGATTTACTTGAGGTGCAGATCCGGGTACTGGGACCGAGCCTCTACCTTCCTGCGAGTAAGTGCTCGAGTGCACAGCCACAATTGCAAAATTGTAGAACAGGAGATTCTGTAGTAGAGGCCGGAAGCGTGTGTTGGCGACGCAAGAGGCTCGAAGTACGTCATGAGATGTGTAGTGGTGTAGGCCTACAGAGCAGGGAATCGAAGATGAATTGAACAAGGGGCTTCATAGCACAGTCCAGGGTTGGAAAGGCAACATCATGGTGCGAAAAGAGCATAGGAGCGGTCCTGAGTAACCGAGAGATCGTTGGCCGGAAAGGAAAGGAACTAAAGGTGGTATGAAGAAAAGGGAACCGAGCCCGGCCTTGAGCCTAGGCCCGAATTGTGAGCCAGGAACGAAGAATAGCGAAGCGATCGTAGTTGAAACCAAGGAACGACCGAAAGATTTCCTAACTCAATAGATAAAAATTGAAAACGGAAAGTAGAAAAACAGTGCTGGGCCCGGCTCAGCCAGGGCCCGAACCTGAAGTCTGGTTTACTCATGAAGAAGAAAACGGACCGGAGCTCAAATCGCTGAGCAGAAAGGCCATCCCTAGTCAATGCTAGAATAGAGGAGACATCCCAGCTGATTGGTGAACAGGCAAAAAGGAACTGTAGTGCTTGGGAAAGCAAGGAAATAGCGGATCGTGGTCCACTAAGGCTCCCGGGTCCGGATGTAGGGGCTCTGTTCCATGCTGGGGCATCAAGTGCGCGAGCCGGTAGGTTACAGGAAGGGCAATATTTGATGAAGACAGTAGTGTCGCCAGAGTCACAAAGGCAGTAGGTTGCGGTCCGCAAAAGGGCCTGGCCGGGTGTTGAGGCCCGGTCCGAGTCCTAGTAGACAAGAACAAGCGGCACTGATCTTCAGGAATCGACGTACTCACGTCAAGAGGGTAGACGGCCGGCAGAACGTGGTCCATAAAAGGGCCCAGGCCGGGTGTATGGGCCCAGTCCGAGCTTCACTGACCTCAGTACGAAGCTAAATCGGACCGAACACCAGTCCTAGAGGCGGTACTTGGTACAGGTGTGTGGTGAGGCAGGAGAACAGCGGGTCGCGGCAGGAAGACAGCGGCTAGCGGCAGGAAGACAACGGATCGTGGCCCATAAAGGGTCCAGGCCGAGTCCTGGAAGGCAGGAACAAGTGGCACTGAAAAGCGTGTTAAGAGGTCGAGATGGTGATCTTCGTCAGGAACCGACGCACTCATGTCAAGAAGGTAGATGGCTGGCGGATCATGGGTCGTAAAAGGACCCAGGCTGGGCACATGGGTCCACTTCGAGCCTTGCCGTTCCTGAGATGAAGAGGATCCGTGCCGAACACAAGTACTGCAAAGGCGGTACTTGGAAGTAGCAGGAAACAGTTGTGTAGGGAGGCAGGACGACAGCGGTATCGCAGTCTGCAGGGGCCCGATTCAGGTTTACTGACGTCCAAACAATAACAGAATTGAGACGATGGTCTGAGTGGAGGAACCGTAGTTTTAGTAGCAGACGGAATGGTGACACGAGAAGAACCATGGCGGAAGAGAGCTGCCAAGGGGTCCAGGTTGGAAGCTTGGGCCCGGTTCCGGCCCACTGGTCGTGGCCGCCAAATGGCAGAATCGAAACGGCAGCAAGGGGAACCGAACCAAGTCCACGCGGAGGCCCAAGGCAAAAGCAACAAAATTACCACCATAAGACACACAGCCTGCAGGAGCAGACGAATAGTAGGTGCGGTCCCACATGGGAACAGGAACCGTTGACAACAGGGACCAGCGGCGAATGAAGCGTCGGTCCGGGTATGTAGCTGTTGAGTCTTGGAGCGGACAGAAGCCTGGACGGTGATCTGCTCCCTCCTCCCCTCCGATCCACCTGCCATGAAGGCGGTTAGGGGGAAGGACAGGCGAAAGCGGTCGAGAACTCGCTCCGGGCAGCGGACCGCTCGGTCAGCGTAATCGTGCGGATCGTTGTGGACGACGGCGTAGCCATCCCGGCCAGGTTACCCTAGGCGCACCCTTAACATCAATAGATGCTAAGGGGCACAGGAACCGAAACCAGGAAGAATGGCCCAATCCTCTTCTTGGTGATGAATGGAGAGCTCCAAAGCAACCATCTCAGCGGCTGCCCTAGAAAGTAAGATGCTGCGCTCCGTTGCGATCCGCTTATATAGATGGTGCCAGTTCCTGTCTTGCGCAGTGTGTTACGAGACCGGCAGAGAAGCCAACTTTCAAGCTAGGGATAATAGAGCTCCATATGGGGAAAAACTGCTAGTAAATGAAAGGTAATGATAGTTTCGTGGCAATAAAAACCTTACATTTCACTGTAAGTAGTTTCACTAGCTTACTGGTGTCAATACTCATTTCCCAGCAGCACTGCCACAATCGTGTGTAAAACTATTCTGTTCAGCGAGAGCAGGGACAGTGGGTGGGTTTACCTGAAGTTAAGTATTTTAAGACAAATAAAAACTAATTTTATTTTTTAAATAACAGTTTCACTTCCATCCGAAAATACTTCCCCTTAGTTTGAGCTGGCTTCGTCCAAAAGGACGTGTGTTGAGCCAAGCCCCAAGCTAAAATGCATAGATGGTACCAACAATGTCAATTCTTATTCTTACTATATGAAGGTACCATCTGAAGCAACTTGTCAGCTTCTGTAGTTCATCAGGCAACAGAGCGATTCACCAGCCAGAATATATGTCGTTTCATATTAAAACCACCTACAGCTTACCCTAAATCTCTATGATAGTGGCTGATAAAGGCGTTCTTATTGCGGTTAGGTGCAGGCTTTCTAATATTGCAGCTGAAATAAGAACATGTTTATCAGCCGCTATCTAAGAGATGTCCATGTGAGGGCACACCAACAGTGAATATCCAGGACAATGTTTGAAGCTCTCAATTTGTCTGCTCGCACTGCCGGGGGGTATCTAAATGTTTGGGGACTTTGTCATAGGCTCGCCAGATGACTTCACACTGTGATCTTCGAAGAGGGAACAGGCGCAGACGATGGGGTTACCGAGTCCTTTCAACATAGAGAAAAAGAGGTGTCGGTCATGTCTGGCGATGGTAGTGCAGTAGACGGGTGCTAAGTGTATTCTAGGTATGTATGTAAGGCTCGAGCCGGGTAATGTACCCTTTCACCACTTATTGGGAACGCCACCTTGACAACCTCGATTGACGAATAGGCGTGTGGCCTCCTCAAGACGTCAGGTTTCGGCGAAATTCAGGTGTAGGCAACAGCGTAACACCATACCAAATTTTCCAATGTGGATGTGGCCAAACTCCCTGGAGAATACCGCTAACTTGCTTTGGTGGGCTGCCGTGGTCATGGCCACCAAAAAATTCTTCTGAGTCTGGTGTAAAAACGAGGCTTTGTTAAGGAACCCGTAGGGGTTGAACGCAAACTTGAGAACACCAGGGGAAGATTCCAGAATAGATAAAGCAATGAACCCTCGGACGTTGAAAACAGTAAACACTTGAACCAACTTGGAAATAACCTTGCTGGCAATGGGGAACGGAGAGATGAAGCTCTGGAGGTGTCTATTGGAACGGGTGGTGAACAAGTCCACCCAGCGCGTTCCCCGCCTTTGAAAGATCATTCCGGCAAACCTGGGGGCATAACAACCGTTCAGTTTGGGAGTTAGTCCTTACGTGAAAGTTCGTCAGCCAGGACGATCAATTTCCCAACAATATCTCTGAGTAGCAGCATCACGTAAATCACCAAACTCAGGCCTAACAACTTGGAGACCCAGGGTTGAAAATATCATGATTTTTATATAAACATCAAAATATCAGATATTTATGATATATATCGGATATTTATCAAGTTTTTGATATATATCACAATTTATTTTACCAGATGCCATTACCTTGAGCGAAATTTTAGACAGCAGACTATTAATGCTAGCATTAAAGATAATAGGCTCTAGTCAGTAGGTGCCAGGTCTAGAGGCTAGTTAGTGGGTTCTAGTCCCTCGGGTGCATGGGTAGCCGTAAGCACTGAATCGTCCTGGTCCTGGCTGTACATCTCTTGCTGCTACAGACCGAGTTCGATCCCAGTGAAGGGAAATGTATATGTACGGTTTTTCTAGTTGTGTACAACTAGTTGCATGATGGTTTCCTCCGGGTACGCTTGGTGTCCTCCCTCATGTGGCAAAAAACAACTGACACGATGGTGGTTCCTACCACCTTAATATCTGCCGCTTGGGCCATCAAACAGCTCTAAGCTTATCGACCGCCACTTTCTATTATTATTTTATTACTATGAGAAGTACGCTAGCTAACTAAAAATGCCTAAAAGGAAATCAGGATTATTTCCTTTATTTATTTATGGATTTTAGTTTTTTTTTAACATTCACAAACTTTTATTTATTTATTTCCAGTCTACTGATCATCTAAATCCGTTTGTTTTTTTTTTACTTAAAAACGACATTGTGAAGTAATACAGGGAGAGGCTAGTCCTGGAAATTAAATCAGGTGGAATGTTGTCTGTGTTAAGGCATTGCCTGCTGGCTCAAGGTTTACCCGCCATGCAGCACGCACGTGTCCTACTAACTCGTGTACAATTTTGACCAATATTAAGTAATAACTATCATCTACAGATGTCGAAGCTACACCTTGAAAGTTCGGAGACATCACAATTCACAAAATGCACAATGTCACATTCAAAGATCAATATCTTGCGAATTTGTGATAGTCATCTACTGTAGATGTTACAAAAAAGCAGACTATCATCATCAGGGAACATGCTACAACACTATTCAACCTCATCAAGTCATCTCAAGTGTCATTTTATCATATATTATTAGAATTATTATCTAAGATCATTAGAATTATTTTAACAAGACGAAGATATTGGAACAAAATGTTAATTTGGTGTTGGTGATTTGGATGATACATAGCATGATATGTAGCAATGGATAAACTTCATATACTAAATATGTATATCGTAGCTGAGGACAAGAGTGGGTCCCGCCTCCAGTCTGCATCAGGTTGCGAAAGTGGGTACCATACCACCCCCTCTCCACACACATGTCACTGCCATGTTATTGGCCGACATGACAGCCACTACTTTTTCCTTTATAAGCATCCTTACAGCACAAACAATAGCTCACAGTTCTAAGGTGTTGATATTAAGAAGAACTGGGGGGGGGGGGGGGGGCTGAACCCCTGCAGTTTGGTTGTGTTCCTGTAGCCACAATTGCAGAGACGTAAAAGCAGATTGAACGCTGGGAATTCTCTGGTAGACATTGAATCGTGGTGTCGAAGGGATGCCAAGAATAAGGTCAGCTTCACGATCCTCTCTGTCGACGGACGTATCAGTGTTAACGCCTAGGTCACATCTTGTGAAGAGAGGGACAGGCAGAACCGAAGGTCTCGGGCGAGGTTCTGTGGGCAGAGGTTGTGGAATAGCCAGTCATCGAGGTAAGAGTGTATGCAATGGAGGTGATGAAACCACACTACTGGTCACAGGACGGATGCTGTGCTGAGACCAATCGGAATCATCTCAAAGTGGTAAGCACGTTCTCCTGAAAAGCTTCAAAAGAGATGGAAGATAGACGGGTGCATCTAATAGATCCACTGAAAATGTGTACTTGCCTTGTCGAAGGGACTCTCTGACACAAGCGTTTCCACTTGGAAATGGTCTCTGCAGAAATGAATTGAGTGTATGCAGGTTGAAGGTCACGCGGCTGCGGCAATTCTTGTTTGGGATGACACACGCAGGGTTGTAGGAACACAGTGCACCCGGCGGGAAAAAGGTGAATAGCGCCCTTTTCGAGAAGTGTTAAGACCTATGCTTGCAGCCTTTGGTAGATTGCAAAGATCCGTGTGCGAGTCTGCCGTCACGTCCCATTGTTCAGCCTGACGTAAAGGAGTCATAATGGTCGGAAGGGAGCGTAACGATGCATCATGTTCCATGTTGGCGTGGTCAGTGACGAATTCGGCTAGTGGGAACGTTCGATGGCGCGCCTTTATGGGGACTCTGCGGTCGCACTGCCTAAAAAAGGAGTTCCCATTCTTCTTGAGGGGGAAGTGGCTTCCTCATGCAGAAAGGTTGTTTGTATTCGTGTAGCAGGCCCTCCGGATTCAGAAGCTAACGGAACAACACCTGTGTGACTATAAAAGATGGTACTGATCAGGGCGTATATTGTCCTAAGTTATGTACGTAGCGCGAGGTGGGTTTGTAGCATTCACAACTGTGGCCGGTTTCTCCATTCCGAAGGTGGATAGCAAATAACGATAAATCAGCTGGGAGAATTCTTACCATGGGGTAAATGAGCTTCCTTCCCCATAAATATTTTCCGATTCCACCGAAAATATGTCTTCGTTGTCGTACAGAGGGTCCAGAGTGCACACCGAAGACCCCCCCTGCCTGAGGTTGTGAGGGAAGGGGTCATTCCGCTGGCGGTTGTCATCCTCCAAAAAAATCATAGTCACTGCGGTTTTCTGTGGTTCCTGAGATGACACACTTATCTGATCGTTTATGCCATGACAGCGATCCACTGTTGGTGTAGGGGGTGAGAAGGGTTCCAACCCAAACTCTCCACTAAACATTCTCGGGAAGGGCCTTGCCAGGTACCGTATGTAATTTCTCTCGGCAACACCCATTCAGGAACTACGCCATAGATACATGGTGACGAAAAGACACTGCCACCTTCTTATCTTCACCATGGGAACGTTGCGACAGCAAAAGGCTAGGTCTCATGACGTCGACTTATTTGATACCATGTGCATATTAAGGGAGTCACTCAACGTAGGAGCTTTTTTCCCGCATTTTCATTATTATGGACCTTTCTAGATGGGTGATACTGACTACCTCGCTTTGCTCTGGCAACGCCAAAGCCAGAATTATTTCCAGATGCCGTAACTGGAATAAGCATTGCTCTTGTTTTGCGAATGCACACCTTTCTCCACCATAACAGATGCATTTTTATGTTTTGCCGGCTTGCTTGGTTTGACCTCGACTTGTGTCAGTTGATCTTGGCAACAACGCTCATGGTCTAGGCGACGTTGCTGATTTTGGCAACAAAGCTCATGGTAGTGGGTTTACTTCCGGCAACATTGTCCCTTGCTCTTGTGTCGCCGTCTTGGCTCACTCTGTTGGAAACCAATTCGTGAACCGATGCACATGGCGTCAAAGGAATTTCACGATCGGTTTCGGGGTAAATCTGTGCTAAATTTGTGGCTAACGGGTTGTTCGCAGTTGACGGACCGTGCCCGGACAGGAGGGTGGGATCGAATGAACTGCAACCCCTGGTTGCGGTTTAAACTACCACTTGCACACTAGCCGCCATCTTGAATTGAGACACGGTCGAAAGTGGTTGCCTCTCGTCTGACTTTTAACTTCATACAGCACTTTCAGATAAGTAACCTCCTATTAAAGTCCCTATGAAACAGGACAGAAAGCCTACAGCTGAACAAGAGTTCGATTCCCCGATCAGGGAAATTTATTAGTCTTGATATGTAAGTCCAAAAGCAACATAAATAGGTTTGCATCTGTATTTATTTAACTCTTGTTGAGCCGCTGGCTTTAAGTCCTGTTTAATCCTTATTACACGTTTCCTTTGTGTGTTCCATTCGTTTCACTTGGTGTTTGGCACGGCAAATAAGCGACCCTCCAGTGATGATTGCAAAGTGTATGTTTATATGTATATATGCACGTGTTAAATGGTGCCTATGGATGTTTCCTTTTGGCCATGTCAGTATGGCTCAGCGGTTGGACCTCGGACTTTGTGGGTTCAAAGGTCTTGGGTTCCATTCCCCACTCATGCAGTCTGACAAATAAGTACAAAAGGCAATGTAAATAGGTTTGCGTCTGTATTTATTTACAGTGCCTATTGTGCTACTTATATAGTTTATAAATTCAACAAGCAAGCCTGAAGGGCCCAAGCCTACTCCAACTGGATGAGACCGAGGCGGATTTACTGTACCGGTGGAATTTAAATTAAGGTTTTTCATCAATAACATCTTATTAGGGCTAGCATCAAACTCTGCTCAAATTAATCTACGGTCAATAAAACTACAATAGGAAACCGACCGACTTAAGCCACGTTTCTCAATACTATAGCTATTTGGTATATTATATTGAATTCGGTGCACTGGAGGCAAACATCACATACCTTAACAGGCAATTCACACGTCCGACATCTTCAACATGCGGCCTGTTCATCACAACGGGTCTTTTTATGCAACTCAGCCAAGACATTTTCGAAAGGTTTTAGATTGGCCATTTTGTAGACTAGAGCAAATAATATGATCGTCTACGTCTGTGCCACATTTGGATTTAGAAAAATTACAAGGCCTACACCTGCGACAGGCAGGATGAATATCCAGAGGGATCTTTTAGCACAAACACACGGGAAATTCTCCCGACTCCAACATACAACGCAGTTTATTATTGTCTGTCATTTTGAAAATCTCGGGCAGGGAATACAAACGCCGGCGATTCCCTAACGAAAAGCAAAAAGAGAGCAGAGCAAAAACCACACGTCTGCACTGTACCGTACCCGGAAACGAAGTGTCATTCTTGGGCTGGCGCTGGCTTGTTGGAGGCACCGATTGTTGCGCACCAAGCATGTAGGCTAACCTCATTGCATTGCAAGTGTTGTAGGTGTTTTAAACTTTTAAGGCGTTTAAAAAATCGGGTAGAAAAGCAAATCGAAAACGATTTTAGCACATACTAGAGGTTAGTATTTTACAGATAGTAAGAAACATAGTAACAAACATAAAAATAATTTCCACTTATCCTTAAATCCTTAGCTTTTCTAGTTTAAGCTATTTTTGTTTCGAAAATACTGCAAAAAAGTGTATTAAATGACCATGGGCTTGTGAAATAAATTGTCTAAATTTGAGGGGTGGGTGTTAAAAACTAGTATACATATTTTCTAAACTAACGTTTGTCCAGGGAGGGAGTTTTCTATCACGGAAAAGTCAGAGATAAGTAATCATTTGTGTACGTGACCTGGATTCAATCTACAATTAACACAATGTCTTTGTTCTCATTTAATCACAAATTTAGGTTATTGTATGGTCTCGCCTTTAAAAGTTAACATAAGTGGCAGCTAAAACTAATTTATAACCATATAAACTATCGGTTTTATAGTGTGTCGAGTTTCCATGTTGTGGGTAGATATACTGTTAGTCCTAACCTAATTTCTCGAATCCACCATATACTGCTTCTCTTGCGTGTGGATACCTTTGCGTGATTTTCATATCTAGGCCGCATCACACCCACCGCATGGAATCTGATCCAATCTTTCTCCAATGTTCTTAACGCTTTTCAGGACATCATCCCAGGCCTTCAAGTTTTCTCCCCCTCCAAGCACTCTGCAGGTCAATGGCGAAACTAATACGGTTTCAGCAAGCGAAATAGCAGAATCGTCTGCTTGTTTGGGGCTCCATTCTACTGAATGGCTGACACCCTAGTTCCTAGTTCGCTTGCTGAAACCGTATTCATTTCGCCATTGTCATTTGCCCTAGCAAGCGTAGCCTAGCTCTCATCCACAAAGTATTCTCTACTGACGAGCCCAAACAAGGGCGAAACAGTCTGTCTAGAGATTTTTGTGGGTGAGAGCTAATTGATATTAAACTCTGCAGGTCGTTTTCTCTTTCCCGTTACCACATTTGGACCTTCTACTTCGTACGCCATCAGCACCCGGGATTTCTTAATCGGTTGCATCTTCATTCTTTCTCATTCTTGACGTAGGTGTTTATGCCTCATTCATGATCATTTGAACATTTCACTTACACCCTTCAGGTAGGCAATTCCTATTCTAGTCTTCTCTGGTCGTTGATCTTTGCATTCTCTCTCTATTGTCAGCAGTTTCTTACTAATACGAATTCCTTCTCTAGTCATCCTATTGAGGACTCCAGGTGGGTAGAGCAGTTCCACATATCTCCTTCAGCTCTTGGAGGTGCGGTCGCACTTCCTGTACTGAGTCAGATTGATTTGCCTAGAAAATGGAATACCAAGTGTCTCGTTTTGATACAGTGTTCGATAATATCTGACTTTTGAAAATGAGTGTTAATTGTGAACGTCGTTCTGTTCTCAATGTGAAGTACTTTTAAAGTAGAAACCACCATAATTTTTTTTATGTGATCAGGGATACACATTCCTAAAGCATATTGTGTAAATTTCGTACTCTTATTAAGACATGTTGTAATGTGGTTCCTTTCGAAAGGCATGTGGTCTTTAATTTGGCTTCTAAACGGGAGCGCGTCGTACCGCATTGTTTGACCGGAAACCCGATGGCAGGATGTGTGCATGGCTGCGACATCGCCACGCAAGCGAGCATGAGGTTCCCGGACGCTAGAATAGACCATGATGCAACATCGCACGAATGCTGCCATGTTGCAGATGAAGCTTCGGGGGTATCTGGAGGAGAGTTTGAGGGAGCAGAGAGCAGCTGTGTAGGTTTTTTTTGAAGAAGGAAGCGAGTATTAGTAAGTAGGTGGAAGAGTGCCCTTTATAGAAATTGCGTAAACTTGGATGTCACTGGATTGGTGAGCTTCGTACGACAAAGCTCGTAACGACGAAAATGAGGCAGTGAGGTGGGGAGTGGTGGGACCCCCTACGTGATGAATTTATTGCGAGTAGAACTGAGTGAAGTAGAATTGACGGTGCTGAACCATGACTTGAAGTTGAAGTTTGTTCCCGTGCTACCAAGACAGGACGTTAATGTGGAGGCCAATTTATTGACTGACGTTCAGTTAGCAGTAGAGGGTTATTCCTGGGACCCAGCTACATTCCTCAGGCTCCAGCAAACAGCGCTACTAAAGAAACTGGCAATGAAGCCTAACATCTTCACTGCAGAACTGCAAGAACTCCAGAAGCTCCGTAATAACACATAGATTTCTATCTGTAAGGCAGATAAAGCGAACTTGACCGTCGTATTGGACGCAGATGAGCGTAATCAAAAAGTGAGAGGATATCCTGGTATTGGGAATGTCAGTAGAAGTAGGAGATGACATCGGGAATGTGCCAGTCAATGAACTGGAATTTAGTTTAATCTGGCTCCTAAGGATACGCCATATCAGTGAGGAAGAATTTGAGCGAATGAAACCGAGGGAGCCACAGACGCTACCACAACTTTTTTTGCAAGTGAAGATTCACATATGCCACTCTGCCTGAATACGGCAGCGAAAGGTTACATCACACATTTGTTGGATTAGAAGTGCGCCGATAATCTCAAAAATTCTTTTGAGTGGAAGTAGGACGCACACCGACGACTTGCTGGAAAATTTGCAAAACATCAGACTGGAGGATGATAAGAATTTGGTTTCACTAGATCTAGACAAGCTGTTTCCCAGCCTCACATATCGGTCGATTGTGGAAATGCTGGAGAAGTCGGCAAAGCAAGAAAGGATCTATTGGAGATGTACGTGAGAGATCGGGCAATGCTCAATATTATCCTAGCAACCATCTACGTACAGTTTAAGGGTAAGACCAACAGTAATTGAGGTGAACCCTGATGGGGTGTTCGAGTTCTCATGCAATGGCAGAGATGGTACTCCAACACCTTGATAGGTATGTTCTTGGCATCTTAAGATTGCGGAAGAGGTTTGTCGACGACGTCCTGGTCATAATAAAGAAAAATTGTATCCACAAGATACTGAAAATCACCAACAGCTGGCCTGCTGACATCAACTTTACAGTGGTGAGCGAACATCATATCGTTTTTGATGTCCTACTGACATGCACGAGAGATGGCAGGGTACACTACCAGCCCTACAAGAAACCAACGGCTACAGGAAGGGGTAATCCTTTCGACTCGGCCCATCTGACGAGCCAGCTTAAAATGATTGCTAAGAGTGAGTTCATGTGGGTGGCAAAGAAATCTTACTCAGTGCAGGAAGGACGACTGCACCTCCAGGAACTGAAAAAGAGGTATATGCAACTGCTCTATCCACTAGGAGTCCTCACTAGGATGATTAGTGAAACAATAGGATGAACATTAAGAAACAACCAACAAAAAGAGAGAATGCAATAGATCAGAGAGCGGTGGGGATGAGGAGAATAGGAATTACTTATTTGAGGGGTGGGTGTGAAAAATTACAGAAGTTCCTGAAGGAGAGACACATAAACAGTACTTAACTAAAGAATAAGAAAGGACTATAGACGCACCTGATTAAGAAACCATGGGCTCCCACGGCAGACGAAGCAGAAGGCCCAAAAGTAGAAAAGAAAAAGGAAACAGCCAGAGCGCTTGGAGAGGGAGAAAGCTTGGATGCCCAGGATGATATCCTGAAAGGCGTTATGAACAATACAGAAGGTGTGTATCAGATTCAATAAGTGGGTGTGATACGGCCTATATAAGAGAAACATGGAACGGCATCCACACACGAGAGAAGGAGCAAGTGGCGGATACGAGAAAAGAGGTTGGAATTGACAGTATAGCGACACACTGCGTAGAAACTCAACACACTATAAAATAGGGAGAGAGCACTACTCTCCTCGAGTCGAATTCAAAGAGTGACCAACATTTAAGAGGACTGGAATCTTTGGCAACTCAAGAGCACTGCAAGCTAAACTGCAAACTCATGAACCTTGAATCCGGACATTAGTTTTCTGGTTAACAAGGAATTATGAGGGGGGTTGGAGCAAAAATGGAGTGAACGACCCTGTCGATACATAGGGCTACGCAGCGTACCGAGTTTGAATGCCACATGCAACGATGTAAACATGAGTAGAGACTGTACATAATTGCCTGAATACAGAAGAAATCTAATTACCATCAGTTTGCAGTAATGCTGTCGAAAATGAGCAAAATATTGGAGTAGCAAGTGTCCGTTTTTTGATATAGTGGTCGATATCTGATTTTTTTGAAAATTGGTGCTAAATCGTGCTAAATTTGTTCCTAATGTTGAGTACTTGAAAGTAGAAATCACCATAGATTGCTCACAAAATGTAAAACATAACCGTGTTTCATTATTAAAAGCAAAAGATGTCTTCGTCTTGAATATTGCAATCATCTGCCATCTGAAGACAGAATCCGGTGTTCGTATCGGCAGCTCGATATTGGGAATCAGTAAACGTAAACAAGCTCTCTACAGCATAAATACGCATTTCAGGAGCCAAGGGGCCATTCAAAAACCATGTGGCTGGTTTTTAAGCCGTTTAACCCTCCCCCTGCCCTGTGTGGTTATCTGTGGCCAGATGTTGGGGGGCCCCCCCCTGCGCAAAAAAAAAAAACAAGTGGCTCATAGCCATCCCCTCCCCTCCGTACTTAAAAAAAATCTGAACGTGTTTTTGACAAATGCGGTACCACTTCATATAAAATTTGTTATTGTGCCGCACCATATTTGGTGAATTGATAGTGTTCGACATAAGAAACCCAACGATAAATACCCCATATTCCACTTTTGCTTTTAATGAACGCAGCTGTTTGATTCATTGTGTGAAATACTTTCACCAACATTTTTGGCGAGCTGCAACGGGCTCGACTAAACGGGCTAGACTAAACTTCATTTGAGATTTGTAACTGAGACGGAAACTAGAAAATTGTAACCTAACACGTTCATTAGTACGTAGGCCATCAAAACATCGTTCGTTACCTTACTGTGAAAGTTCTCGTCATAATTAGAGTCATAATTACTGGAATTATGTAGAAAATTTCCGCTCATTTTCACAACGAGGACACTTTTTAATGTCCAGCTAATTTTTGGTGGCTGGCCGCCACCAACCTCAGGCACTCCGACGAAAGTTTTTGGCCTTTGTGTGCTCCTACATCGTTGTCGTCTGCTTCGAATTTGTAACTGACGCTCCTCGCGGCCTCCCGTATTTGGTGGGCAGCATACTCTCAAGCTCATCTAGCTTCCACTTCCTGCCAAGCTGTTGCTTCAGGTCGTTGCCACGACCCGGGGAAATGTTGGCCCTTGAATATTCATTAGCAAAACACCACCAATTTCATGCCGTCGAATGGCAATTGATTCTAAGCATCTCAGATGCCTGCCATTTTTAGAATTCGACTTCACAAGTGTCTCAGCTTTTTCCCATCCAATACTATGCTTAGAGTCCGTGCAGTGAGCTGCGATGCCGTTGTCTTCTTTTTTGTTTCTCACATTGGCCATGTGCTGCCCCATTCTCGTCCGGATTCCCTTTCTCGTCTCACCTATATAAACGGCATCACAGTCTCTGCATGGAATCTTGTAGACGCCTTCCCGAATGTTCTTCACTCCTCCCATCATTTCTTCATCTTCCAGCTTCTGTGTCCTCCTCACAATTCTTCAGAAGGAACAAGAAGGAAGAATGGTAAGGAGGACACAGAAGCTTGAAGACTCACTGAATGGAGTTTAAGCATAGTATTGGATGGAAAAAAGTTGTGACACTTGTGAATAGTGTTCGACCGAAACCAAGTTTTTCACTTTCGGCCGAAACCGAAACTACTATCGAAACCAGTTATTTAATTTCGGCTGAAAGCGAATTCATTACCAAAACTGGCAATTCAGTTTCGGCCGAAACTGAAACCTCTATCGGAACCGTTGCACCAGTTTCAGCCGAAACAGAAACCACTACCAAAACCGGAACCAGAACCTAACCTGAATAATATCAGTTTTAATAATTAGACAAAAGCAGGGACAAAATTAAGAAAATCAACGAGTGTGTAACATTTCGTAAACAAAGTCTAGATTGGAAAGCACAGCCTGGTTTACTCATTCCCCACCCTACGCTGAGCAAATCCATGTGCGCCATCTCACCAGCCCCACTCCCCCCAAAAAATGTTTCAGAATTAAAAAAAAAACTGTCAATGCGGAAAGACTTCAAAGCTTTAGTTTGCATTTTTTTTTGGTCAATAGTCTTGTTTTACTTAAATAACTATTAATTCGTGTCGGCGGCGGAAGTACAGAGCGCTGGAAAAGGGCTTCATTGAATAGGTTTAAGCTTTGCTTGAAAACGTGAAGAGAAAGAAAAGCATAAATTCCCTCTAGTACAACGAAGCCATAATTTGATTGAATTTGGATTGAAAAAAAATTGTTTTTATTATTGATTAGCGTGGGCATGGCAGATGAAAGTAGGATCTGTGATGACGCCCCCTGTGCGTTCCTAGGCTGCAGCTTAGTTAGTTTACGTCAACTGGCTACAGCTGCTGGGAGATGGAACTTGGTTTCGGCTTCACCGAAACTGCAACATAGTATTCGGCCGAAACCGAAACCATAACCAAAACAAGTCAAACCGGACTCAGCCGAAACCGAGACTGACCTGTAACTTCATGGCCGAAACCAGAACCGAAACCAAAAATTTGCCAGTTTCGATGCCGAAACCAAAACCGAAATTCGGCTGACCTCTACTTGTGAAATTCGAATTCCAAAAACGACAGGCATCTGAGATGCTTAAAATCAATAGCCATTCGACTGCATGAAATTGGTGGTGTTTCGCCAATGAATATTCAAGGGCCAACATTTCCCCGGGTCGAAAACGTCATTGGCAACGAACGACCTGAAGCAACAGCTTGGCAGGAAGTGGAAGCTAGATGAGCTTGAGAGTATGCTGCCCACCAAATACGGGTTACAAATTCAAAGCAGGCAGCACACGGAGGCCAATAACTTTCGTCGGAGTGCCTGGGGATGGTGGCAGCCAGCCACCCAAAATTGGCTGGACATTAAAAGGTGTCCTCGTTGTGAAAATGAGCGGAAATTTTCTACATAATTCCAGTAATTACCATGGGCCATTATGACTCTAATACGTAGGCCATCACCGCATTGAATTGTCCCAGTGAAGCACTCGACGTTAGCTGCACACTAATTAAATTAATTTAGTCAAGGAGACGCATTCTTACATTGTTGAAAACTTCTATGACAGGCCGCGGTACCTTTCACCACTGTGCGGGAAATGTAATTCGGTTCATTAGGGCCCAGACGTTAAGGTCGATGTATGAGCAATACAAGAACAAAGTAAGGCTAAGCTGAGTGCGATGGTATGCACTCACTGGAGATAATGGCTTTCTCTTCAGTGCAGTAGCCACGTGGTTTATTTGGAAACCCCCCTCCCCCCCCATCGTGGTTACTTGTGGACGAAAGCCGACCTCCCCCCTCCCTCCCTCCCACCCCCTGACCTACCACGTGATTTTTGAATGGTCCCCAAGTTTAATTGTTGTAGCTAACTATTTACAAAATAATACACTTCCTCTAAGAAAGGAAACTGCAATCCCCAGACACAACAACAGAAGTGGAAACTGACAATCGCTCAACTTAACAGCAGGAAGTATAGCGCATTCAATAAATTTCAGGTGTGTAATTTTTGATGTTGAATTAAAGACTTCTTACGTTAACCAGGACAAAGTGTAAACCAATGAAGAAATTCAACCAAAGATGATGCATTGGTTAGTTGTGCAGAATTTTTACACAGGACATAGCTATAATACTTTTGTTTGTTTCGCCAAGGCTTAGTTTTGTTATTTTTTAAATGCTACAATATTTAATTATTTATGCCTAATTACAAAAATTTTCACAGTGAAAGTATTAAAATATCAAGTGTTCTCTTAGTGACTAAATTAAGCAGAAATGTTAATTTGAACTTACATTGGACGGCATAGCTGGCTAGCAGAGCAGAAGTACTGGGAGGCACATATAACCGATGCTCTAAAATATCTTTCTTTATTTGAAGAAAGAAATGGTATCTGTAAAAAGACAAATCAGAAGGAAAAACTTAGTTTTACAAAAGGGTTACAGCATGTTTACCTATTTTCGAAGAATTTATTTAATTATTGGCATTTTGTGTAATTAATGCTACAGGAAATTACTAATTTTATAAACGAAAATAAGAGAGAATTGCCGCAGCGGCGGCTAAATTCTGTTTCAATTGCTTAAAACAAAAACTGCTTGTGATCTCTTATCTTTCGCTTTCGCTGCCGGTGTCATGCCTTTTGGTTTCATTTTCGCTTCCGATGTCATGCCTTTCGGTTCAGCTTTCATTTCCAAAGTCTTGCTTTTCGGGTCCACTTTCGTTTTAGGTGTATTGCTTTTTGGGTTGACTTCTGGTGATACGTAACAGTTGTAATTCCAAGACTGGCTATAATACAGACAACTGCTGCCGCTACTTATCGATCAATGTTGGCTTGAAGAATGTGCGGTGTCCCGAGAGTGTAAAGAAGGGATTAAGCGTTGTCAGCTGAGTCACCCATTCGAAAACGTAATAAGACGATTCCACTGCCGAAAAATGCATCTACACCTTTTAAGCTCAAGATGCAAAATGCCGAGATAGCAATTTTGTGCCTGGAAATTGCTGCTTGATTGGCGAAAATGCCAGAATGCCCGAAAATGCCTTCTGGTTAACTGCAAACACTGGCTGTTTAACAGCACACACTTGCTTGTTAGCTGGAAACACTTGCATCAGACCTGTCTAACTTCTGCTGTTCAAAACAGCAAACACTGCAAACAATTGTTTCTTGACTGAAAAATCTTACTATAGACTGCAAAAGCCTGTTCCTGAACTGCGAACCCTTGGTTCTGAATTGAAAACGTGTGTATTCGAACTGCAGACATCTGCTTCAGAACTGAGAATACAAGGCTCTGAATTGCCAAACTGGCATGTGAACAGCAACACTTGATTCAGACTGTACTGTACTGGAAAATTTAGCTCTCCACTGCAAACTCATGCACCGGAACTGCAAACGCTGGTTCCTTAACTGCAAACCCTTTCTGCCGGACAGTAAACTCTTGTTCGTGAAAAGGAACACCTGCTTCCGAACAGCTAACTATTGGTTCTGAAATGCAAACACTTGTATCAAAACTACGGACACCTGCACATCTCAGAAATGCCACTTGCATGTGAACTGCAAACACTTGCGTCAGACTGCAAACTTGCTTCTGAATTACGACCACTTGAAAACTGCAAACACTTGCTTCTGGACTGCAGGAGCAGAACGTCATAGTTGATTACAATCAAATTCAGATCTTATGATGAATTTGGGCGTCTTATTTTCTTGGACGGCATAGTTAAAGAACCAATGTGTTGACTCTAATCTTGTTAGGTAGCGTTGCAACGACATGCCTTTGTTGATGCTATTGCTCACTGCAGTGTGAAGTTGTCCGGGATCTTGACTGGTTTCAAGTCCTCTTAGTGACCAAGTGTTGTTTCGGGGAGAAATCAGCAACGGAAAATTAAATTTCCGCACGGCATTCAAAATTATGGCCACGGGAGTGCAGCAAAATTGATATTCTACGAGAGTAAGGTACTTACCTGCAGGAGAAATAAAGTTCTCCCAGTGGAGAACGACGAAGTCTGTGTTGCATATGGGAACTCCCTCTCACCAATTGGTGCCTTGTACCTACGTCACACTGTTCGAATTACGTCAGTAATTTATGTAAAACTATGCAATCCGCCTTTCTTCCCCCTTCCTCCCCATCCCCTCTCTTCCCCACCGCCAACTATCCACTATCTTCCCATTGATTTCCAAGCGGAAGGTTAACCGTAACGCAGACTTTGTCGTTCTCCACTCGGAGAACTTCATTTCTCCTGCAGGTAAGTACCTTACCCCGGTAGAAATATCAATTCTCCTTCGTGGATCCCTCCTCGTCGGTGTTACGTATGGGACAGATTCACACATGTGCAAACCAAATTATATTTGGAAATCTTACCTTCCTATTTGGTACCGCCCCACTCGACTGGGCCGGTCTCCGGCCACTTCAACGCCCCAGGCCACCCAGGGGCCCCAAAAGTCCGACGCACTGGCCCCCGTGTAGGGGTCCCAAAAAAGGTCCTCTCGGTGAGGCAGAAATAACGGGCCGTCCACGCCCAATTCTAGGAGTCACAAACCAGTCCGCCGTTGGCCAATCTGGTGTTACGAAATTGCCCGATTCATACCACCGCTTAGCAACTTCTGGACGCACCTGCCATCAATTAAGGGGCACGGGGGGAACAGATAGGCTCTCATACCAGCCCATGACACAATGATCGCATCGACCACCTCTGCCCCAGGGAAGCAGCCCCAGGATGCAAACCTTGGAAGTTGTGCCGTGGCGGGGGACGCAAATATGTCAATTTCCGGAAGCCGAACCGCCTACATAACGCCCAGAACACTGGGGGAAGGGGGGCACAGTTGATAGTCAAAACCGCTGTGAAACTTTCGTGACAGCCGGTCTGCTGTCGAATTCCATGTCCCTGGTATGAACACCGGCTCAACGACACAATGCATCTGCTCCTGCCAGATCCACAGAAGCCGCTCCATCGCCGTCAACTCTGGCGAGTGTGTACCTCCTTCCTTATGTACGTATGCCACCGCTACCATGCTGTCTGACAGGACTCGTACCGCCTGTCCTGCCACCTGGACTTGGAATGACCGGAGGCCTCGCAGAATCGCCAACAGATCCTTCATGTTAATGTGTAAATCGGCTTTCCCCGGGACCCACTGTCCCTGGGCCTCACTGCTGCCCAGAGAAGCCCCCCCAACCAATGTCAGATGCGTCCGTAAATATGACTACTCGCTCCGCCTGCACCAGCCACGACCTCCCAACTGAGTCTGCCAACAACTTCTCGGACCACCACTGAAGGTCCTGACGTGAGGTCAACCCGCTAGGGCTCCGTTGTTGCACCATGCAGCCAACTCCCCCTGCAAAATTTGACGTGCAGTTTGGCACCCCGCAACGTGCACGAGACATTTTCTGCTAAACGAAACATTCATCTTAGCGCTAGCACCATCACCACCTCCTGGTGCAAAAGCCTGCGAACCACCTTCAACAAGCCAACCTGCTTGGCTACTGGCAACACCAATTGGCCTTCTAGCAAGTCCACTGTCATCCCCAGAAAAATTATCTGGTGGGTGGGGACCAACACACTCTTACTGTAGTTCGGCGAGAATCCCAACCGTGTCAACGTGCACAAAGTCCGTCGTAGGCACCATTCGACGCGCTCCGCCGAGCGACCAAGCACCCTAAAGTCATCCAGCACACCCTTCCGCCGTAGAAATCGGCGCACCACAGACACAAACGTCATAGAAATCGCCGGGGCAGACGCCAAACCGAATGGTAGCACCCTGAAACAATACAACACTCCCAGCCAGAAAATCATCAAAAACCACCTGGATGCCTCCGCCACCGGGACAGCGTAGTAGGCCTAGGACAAGTCAATCTTCGCCATGTACCAGCCCAATTTTAGATTCCTCGTAACGACAGCCAGCGTATCTAGCACGCATTCGCCCACATGCACGTACTCATTTAATATCATCAAATTCAAAATAATTCGCCAAGACCCATCCGGTTTTCCAATCGGGAAAATATGCGACATAAACCCTACAGCCCCCGGTGCAACTGTCTCAATAACTCCCTATCGCAGGATCTCTGCCAGTTTTGGGGCCACACTTTTATCCACCAACTGGCCCGTCACCTTTGCGGGTGGCCGCGCCTCGCCTATCGGTGGCACGACCATAATTCTAACGAAACACCCGATAGCATTCGTATCACACAGGGAGACGCCCCAATCACTTCCCAATCGTCCTGGTGTCCGGCCAGATCTGCCGCACGCCATTCACCACTGACATCATTCGCCATTTTCCATAATTTTTTGTCTATGTGTATCGACATATCAAGTCTCGTAAGTCTCCCTGCAAGGAACGCCTCGTACGCGTGTATGGAATTACCATAACTCATTCTTTCGCCTCGCACGCTTTTGCGGTAAAAGTTGGTTTTCCTCTGGCCTTCGGATCGCATGTACGGAATTCACTTTTTCAATGTTTAAATTCGCTTCGCAACACTTTCTTGCAGAAATTCAACTCGTTTTCCCAAACCACTATCTTTTCGTCACTTCGTTAGCACGTTTAGCGGACCACAGCCGCCTCGCACTCGTTGTGCGATAAACGTTTTTCTACACCCCTTTTCGCACTCGCGATATTCAGTTCTCCTGTCAAATCTCCTCCACAAGGCTCGTATGCCGCTAAATACATCGTATTCACCACGTGCGAACCAATTCAGCTCACCAAACAGCTCCGTTTCATTTCCGTCTACACCCAACGAACGGTCGAACATGGCCGCCGCCATCTTTCTTAGCAGCTAGTCTCCACGCAGGTCTGTATCTTCCTCGTTGTTGTCCGTATGCATGTAGCCTCGCTGCAGCTTTCCCGGCCAGGCTCGTCGCTTTCGTCCTTCGCAGTGTAAACAAATGACCAAAAAAAAAAGCTAATACTAATTCTTCGTCGAAGCCAACAGACGACCTTTCGCGGCAGCGGCAACAATTAGAGTGGATAGTTGGAGGTGGAGAAGAGAGGGGACGGGGAGGAAGGGGGTAGTAGGGCGGATTGCATAGTTTTGCACAAATTACTGACGTAATTCGAGCAGTGTGACGTAGGTAAAAGGTGCCGATTAGTGAGAGGGAGTTCCCATACGTAACACAGACGAGGAGCCATCCACGAAGGAGAACTTCAGCCTTTGTTGATGAACGGATGATGCAGTGGTGAGCACCAGCGCGCCACGACACCAGGGCAATTCCGCCATCTTCCGTAAACAGTAGACAGCATTCTGGCGCTGTCACATCGGTTTCACTTTCGGTTTGGAGATGGGGCTTGCATCGGCAAACACGCCGGCTCGAAATGCGAACACCGCAATCGGCGACGAGTCTTTCATGGGAAGATATCCGGTCTTGACAGACGACTTACTGGGAGATGGCTAAGGAACAATGGCAGGCAGTTAAACAATTGCCAAAGTGGTTTGCGGGGGCAATCAGTTGAATACGCCGACGTTAGTGGTGTACCGATACCGTAATTCCAATTCCAGTTCCGGTTCCGATGCCAATAAACCGGTTCCGTACAGTTCCGATACCGGTTCCGATTCCCACATGGCAGTACCACAGCGAATTGAAAAAAATTAATAATAATGCATTAATTATGTTCAGGGAGTATCACATTTTTTAAAATTTACACACATTTTTAAATGAAAATTTTGATATATACAAATTTTTACAATTAAAATAAAAAAATTAAAATCACGTGTCACGATTTTTTTAGATAGGTTTTTTTTTTGCTTCCAGGAGTAATGCCAAGCCCCTTTTCTACTGGCACTGATACGATTTAAAATTTTTGCTTTCCGAATGTATCAGATTTAATTTAAAAAAAAATAAAAATTAAATTAGCTTAAAAAGTTTAAAAAAAAAAACTAGTTTAAAATAACTAGAAAATTGAAACGATTTTTTAAATTCTGCTCTGGACCAGCATTTTTAAATAGGATATTTGCTTCTTGGATTGGTCCAAGCACTTCAGTGAAGCTGATGTGATTTAAAATTTTGTTTTTTGGATGTATTAAATTTAATTTTTTTTTAAACTTAAATCAAAATCAAAATCAAAAAATCTAATCTGTGGTTGACTCCAATCAAACGCACGATTAAAAAAAAAAATGGCGGTGCAGGATCGACAAGTTATGAATCACTAAGCAAATAGGAAACAGCTTAATGATAATAAAGTCTGGACATCCTTAAACAAACAAGAATCAACTGTAATGTATTCTTCTTAGTATAATACTATCCTAGATGATATTTTACGGTTATATGATGTAAAGTACTCAACAGAAGTTGTCAACAGGTAAGTGGTCCATTGAAAACGTGCGAAAATGTGTTAAGTTATTCATCAAAGATTCTACTATCGAGCACAGTTTTACGATGATTTAAGCTGCTGAAATTAATTTTTTGTTCCAAGACCTCTAAGAATTCAACTCAACCATCGCATACCTCTGGAAAAGGTAAAGTAAATGACAATATCAAGTGATTTAGTGATCTCCGACGATTTTTGAAAGCTAGTCAGTATCGGCCAATCACGATAGCGGTTCCGGTACCGATACCACGGAACCGTACTCAGAACCGGAATCGGTATCAGAATCGGTACACCACTAGCCGGCGTAGTGATTGCAAAGCAGCCAAGGCCGGTCGGTAAGTGACGCTTCACAGTAGGTGGTGTCTCAGCTCCATCGCGGCTCGACATACCAGGAGAGTGTAATCGAGACCACCAGAAAATCTAGTCTTGAAAGACGGTGAGTGCAGTGACATCACAGGAAAAGGACCACGAACCAAGACCACCAAAAACCAGCTTCTTTCTTCACTTGCTTGAGCCAAATCGAGACAAACAATGAGAGACAGGAAAATTGAAACTACGTGTTTCCACTGCCTTCCTTATTTAGCCGTTATTCCCTTAGCTAGGGCCCTAGTGACCCTCACTTCTCTGATGCTATGGCTCTGTATTATGTGTACGCTTTATTACTGATAGTATTTCTGTTATGCTATGTACTGTCAATCCCTGTCATGTATGGTCTTGCCTTGGAGATCAATGGTCAAGGTGGCTCAGGCTTTGCTTATCACTAGGGGTAGCTATTAGCAGATGTGGCTCATGGGACACCAGGATGTACACAGGAAGTACTTTGCACCACCTGTGGTGGGAGCGGGCTGCAGCGCGTATAAAAAGCCCTGCAGCCCCTTTGAGCTTCACTCCGGGAGCTGGTCCCCAACCAGCAACAATTCCCCTGGAATTATGCGTTAGTCCACTCTGCTATAGCCTAACCTAGAGCATCCTGAGCCACTGATTAACATCTTCATAAGGACAGAGCGTGTGGCTCTGGAATAAACTCAGAATTCTACCATGATTCTGGCTTCTTCCTTGTAGTTGGCTAAGTGGGGTTGCAAAATCCAAAATTTGGCACAGTTGCGATGCTTAAAGCGTAGACGGGCATGGAATTCACAGGACCCATGCTCCCAGGTTGCCGGTCGATAAAACCCAAACGGCCAAGCAGATGCCTGTCGTTTCCGGTTGCTACGCCTTTCTGTCTTCTTTTCGGTTCCTTTATGGCTGATGCCTTTCGGATGCAAAACATTTCCGGGGCTGATGCCCTTCGCATCGAGTTGTTGAACGCCTTTCGACGATGAGAAGTTACTTCGCATCCAGATGAGAAGCTTTCATTTCCGGGAGGAAAACACCTTTCGGCAGAAAAAGACAGTAGAATCAAAAGCACACTGTGCACAATAGAGAGAAAACGAGTGTATCTGTCCCAGACAAGAGCTACAGAATAAAAGATCTTACACGCGCTAAACATTTATATAGGAGGGGAGTACGCATGTGCACTTCGGGTTTCGGGAGCTGGCAGGTGATTGGTTGTTTTAATCTCCAGAGAGAAAATGCATCCGAGAATAAGAATGCTAAATTTACAAGTAATATAATTTCCGTAGCAATAGAAACACAAATTTGCCAGCCCCCATGAAGGCCGGCTAAAATTTGTTTCCTTTGCGGGGAAAAAAAAACAATACCTGTCAATTTATACATTGTGTCTCACGATGCTGCTGTTACCCTTTACATCTCTTCGCTCTTGCAGCCAGCCAGGCTCAGGAACCCCACCGTGCATGCGCCGCCCTCCTAATAAGAGTGGTGACTCCGAGAGCTTACCATCTTTTTGTCTCTCTCGTTGCCCATAAAGTAGCTCATTAGGGGAAGTAGGGTGGGCCTAAGGTATTGTATTTTTTCCCCCGTAAAAGAAACAAATTTTAGCCGGCCTTAATTGGGGGCGACAAATTTCAGTGTCTTGTTGCTTGGACAAAATCCCATACCGGTCAATTTTTGCATTGACAGGCCGACCTCATCAAATTTGGTGGCGGGCACCTTATGAGCGAGTTCCCCAGGGTTCTGAGTCAGGCGTCCCCTGAAGATGGTATCTTCTTGACCCTCATTAAGAGGGTGGTTTTTTTTTTTTTTTAACCAGGCTTAAAATGGGGGTGAAGATGGAAATTTTTTGTTGATGGTTTCAGAAAATTACCGTCATTCCATGAACAAAGGTGGCTTGGAATGAATCATGTTCCTCAATGGCTTGAAATTAATGGAAGGAATGGAGGGTTTTAGAGTTCCAGTCAGGGTTTTGCCGTGTGTTGATTGAGATCGTTTTCTGAGCTCTGGTTGTGAGTCCTTCCTCATGGCATTGATCAGTTTTGGACAAGGACAGATATCGCCGTTGTCAATTGTTGGAACATGACCAAAATAAATGTCACTTCATCGTGGTCAGATTGATAACGAACGTTTTCCAGTGTTGCCATTATGATTGTTGAGAAACGTCTGGTTTAGTTGGATGTTAAACAAAGGAGAACTTGTTGTGAGTGCCAATGCGTGGTAGCGTTGAACCGCAGGAAACGAAAGTGTTGGAGCTAAGCGACGACCGTTAGTTTAGATGAACCAATCCACGGTCTGCATAAGGGTGACGGGGCAAAGAAACAACATCGTTGTGTTGCTGGTGATGGGGACAAAAGGAGGCGGTGTATGCCTCCCTGCAACGTCGGTGTTCTGATCTCTGGTCGGGCTTTTGGAAGGTGGGTTAACCATGGGACCGATGAGGAAAACGACGGCGGGTTTCCCAGGTGGAGGAAAACCGGTGGCGGCTTGATTTCCTCTTCAGTTTGTTGATGTTTGAGGAAGAACGAAAGGACCCGCTGGACAGGGCCAGGTGTTGTCGTGAAAGAAAAATGAACCTGTCCAAAGCCGAGCTTTCGGAAGGGTGGGGCAGTCCCGGGAAACGTACGGAAAGGAGCCACAATGTTTTCGAGGTGAGGCATGGAGGAAACAGCTGAGTCCAACATGACCGATGGTGGAAGGACGGTAAACGAAAGGTCACGATCTGATCGGGACGGTTTTGAGACTTGAAATATTCCGAAGCCGAGTTTTCGTAAAGGTGCGTTAGTAGCGACGACGTCGACGAGGTGCAGGGTCGATGGTCGGGAGCGGGCAACCGGACTAAGGTCAATCCGAAGCCGGGCTTTCGGAAAGTGCACCAGTCCCGGGAACAACGTGAAAGGATCCATGACGAGCGGGAAGTTGGCCGGCCGGAGAAGAGCCTAGCTTTCGGATTGGTGGGTCAATCCCGGAAAACAACGGGAAGGGAGCCACATTGTCTTTGAGGAGGGACGTTGTGTCAATTGGCTGAGTCCATGGCAAACGAAAGAATGTGTGCGGCACGGAGGAACTTGGATTATGCGGTAGGCCCGAGGCCGAACTTTCAGGAGTGAAGTGGTCGGATAGAGGCCATGTTGATTCCGGAAGAAAAGGAGATGCGTGGACCCGAAGCCGAGCTTTCTGGAGGTGTATGCAAAGAAGGAACCAGTCTTGGTGAGGAGTCCAAGAAGCCTTTCGAGAAGCAAGGTGTGCCGTTGTTGGCAAAGCTTTTGGTCACAGGTGGGCAGTTTGATGTCGACGGTGGCGTGGTTCCGCGAGAGGTGGAAATTGAGACGGCATGGCAAGAGTATGTAGCCAAGCTTTCGGATTTGACAACCGTTTGGAGTTGAGCAAATTGGATCAATGAGCCTACAGAGAAAAAGATCTTGTGGGGATGCCGATGAAGCGAGAGGCCGTTAATTGGTTTTGGAGAACAAGGCTGAGAGGAAACGGGAGAGACGGCACATCACGTTGAAATCCGGAGTTGTCTTGATTTCCACTCGAGATACGGGGTCAGCCATGGTTGAGACAAGTTGCAATGGTTGAAAACTTCGACTGTGTTGAATTTCACTCAAAACGTGGGTTTTAGCCACGAATGAGGCGAGCATTTGTTTAGATGGTAACAGATGCGTCATCTGTCTTGAAACTTCATCCAAAACCTGGATTTTAGCCACGAATAGGATGCGCGTCAGAGTGGACAGCAACCGTTGTCTTGATTTTCACTCGAGACGTGGGGTCAGGAACAGTCAGGACAAGCTGCAAGAGTTGAAAACGTTGTCAGTCTGACACTTCACTCAAAACGTGGGTTTTAATCACGAATGAGACGAGCATCTGTGTGGACAGCAATAGTTGTCTTGATTTTCCCTCGAGACGTGGGGTCAGGCACGGCCGGGACAAGTGGCAAGAGTTGAGAACTTCATCTGTCTTCAAACTTCACTCAAAATGTTGGTTTTAGCCTCAGTGTGAACAGCACAGTTGTCTTGATTTCCACTCAAGAAGTGAGGTCAGCTAGTTCGAGACAAGCAGCAAGAGTTGAAAACGTCATCCATCCTGAAACTTCACCCAAAACGTGGGTTTTAACCACGAATCAGACGAGCATTTGTGCATACAGCAACAGTTGCCTTGATTCTCACTAGAGACGACCTGGGAGAGTCGAAAGCGTCGTCCATCTTAAATTTCTCTCCAAACTTGGGTTTAGCCACGAATGAGACGAGCGTTAGTGTGGGACAGCAACAGTCATCTTGATTTTCACCCCAAGACGTGGGGTTAGTCACGGTCGAGACGAACAGCGAGAGTTGAAAACGCCAACCGTCTTGAAACTTCACACAAACCGTGGGTTATAGCCACGAATAAGATGAGAATCTGTGTTGATAGCTACAGTCGTCTCATCTTCACTAGAGACGTGGGGTTAGCCACGGTCGAGACAAATTGTCAGGGTTGAAGACGTCATCCGTCTTGAAACTTCACTCTAATCGTGTGGTTTAGCCACGAATGAGACGTGTTTCCGTCAACAGTGACAGTCGTCTTGATCTGCACTCGAGACGTGGGGTTAGCCACGGTTGAAGAAGTCATACGTCTGAAAGAGCTTCGTTCAAACGAGGGATCAATTATGCCACGAATGAGACTGGCAGAAGAGAAGAGAAAGTCCTTGTCTGAAAGAGCTCCACTCAAACGTGGGGTCAAGTCTGCCACGAATGAGAAGAGTTTTTTTTTTTCCTTGTACGGAGTCGGCGAATTTCGTTCTTACATGTTCTAATAATTTTTTTCTCCTGTTGTGTTTGCTGCCTAATAATTGTACAGTTTATGTTTTTGTCATGAAGATTCTTGCCGAAATTACGGCTCTTCCTTCACCTATGAATTTTGCCGAATATTTATAAATTCTACCAACAGTGAAACAGTATTTAAATCTTGTTGTGCTAGCGGCGTTACACGTCATCACTCCTTCTTTCTGGATGCTTCCACCACGAATCGTGGGTGTAAAACGTCGCATGTAGCCAACTTAAGTCACCATTTCCCTGTGCGGGGTCGGCGAATTTCGTTCTTGTATGTTCTAATAATTTTTTGTCTCCTGTTGTGTTTGCAGGTAAATATACCCTTTTCAATTTTTGGTAAGTTGTATTGCTTTGCCGCCCCCGCAGGGAAAGTATATTTTGACTGTATTCATTTTGTAGTGACCATGACGTCCAAACGTAACACTCGATTAACAAGTGAGCAGGAGAGTGACGGAATGGAGTTAATCTTGAAAAAGTTAAGTGAATTTGAATCTCGTTTCGTTGCACTGGATTAAAAAAATGATGATAAAATCGATGTCTTGGGGGGCTAAATTGGAAAAAAGGTTTTGAGGAGATGGAACAACGTGTTAGTAATATTGAAGACTGGCAAAATAATGTTGATACAAATCTTTCCGATTTGCATGATAAGTTTAATAAGCTAAATGTTTGTTTTCAAAACCAGGCCGCAAAAGGAAATGAACTTGAAAATTGTGCTAGACGATCTAATTTAGTGCTTGGTAATCTTGAGGAAGACCACGTTAAAAGAAAAACAATGGAGGTAACTGAAACTTTTAGTCTTCTGTACAGCCGTACCGGCTGAGAACACTATTGCAATGACTTTGTCCGTCCGTTCGTCCGTCCGTCCGTCGCTTTTTTTAACTTCGCAACGGTACCAGAAATTGACGACCACTGTTTACAACGTTCGATTCAGTGTCAAAAATTAGTTAAATAACATGGCAAATTAAAACATCGTTGCCTCCTTATAGCTAATAGACTTCTTCGACGTAACTAAATTAAATAATAACATTTCATCGTCGAATTGAAATCCTAAATATTTGTGTTAACGCAGCCCTAAAAACAAAAACATCTTAGCTTCGTTTAAAAGAGTCTTGTCGCATTGTTGCATGAATGAATAGGCTTACGATCGAACCAAATTCTCCATTAAGCCTATCTGCTACGTACGAAACCAAAACTGCCGTTAAAAAAATTACGCCTAAAAAATGAAAATTAGATCTAAAATCACGTTACCATGGCAACATCAATAGTTGTTACGAGTCGCTGCTGCAGCGTTTCACCTGTCCCGTCCCTACTACTACTATTACCACTGTTTTATATTAGGCTACGTTGCGCATTACGTTCCATTCTGTAACTGTATTCGAGGAGGCATACCGTGATGCAAAAATGAATAGGCTTACTGTATACAATCCAAATATCTCCGTTAGTTGCTACTTACGAAATTAAAGTTGTAAATTAGGCCTAAACGCTGACAATTATGCCTAAAACGTAAAATAAGCTTAAAAGCTAACACATTTGTAATGGGCAATTCTGATGGTTACTGTTTTTAGATTATATAATAGAGATAGCTGTTGTAGTGCATGATAGAGGTGTGCGCCTCAACATTGGAAGTGGACGAACTGTACAGAACACCAATGCGACTAGATAGTCGCTGTAGCCCATTGTTTTTCTGATAAATTTGGTCTGTCACCTAAACTTGTACGATGCCATCTAATTGGAAAGTATGATGCAAATAGGAGCAGGGTTACAATTATGCTCTTTGATTCGTGGAATGAAAAACAAGAAATTCTGGCAAAGGCCAAACTATTGAAGGGTACAAATTACTGGATTGCGGAAGATTTTTCTGTTACGACACGCTACGTGCGCAAAGAGCTTTTGAGGTTGGCTAAACTTTCTTTTCCTGACAAGAAATGTTTTTTTTAGTGGTCAATAAAATACGAATTGAGGGAAAATTGCATGAGTTATCCGAAGATAAAAACAACCTAAGGATCTCCAATGGCTAAAAAAAATGTTACTTAATAATTGTTCAGTTTTTTCGGCCTATTATCTAAATGTAAATGGTCTGAGAACAAAGTTGGTTGACTTTTCGCAGAATGTTTTAGTTGACGATTTTGATTTTGTTTGTTTAAGCGAAACTAACTTAACTTCTGAAATATCTTCTACAGAACTGTTTGAAAAAAATTATTGTGTTTACAGGAAGTACCGTAATCTCAATGTTTCTAATAAAATTAGTGGTGGTGGTGTATTATGTGCAGTAAAAAATACTATTCCATCTTATCAGTATTTTAATTTTAGTCTTGAAATTGAATTTATTTGGGTTGTGTGCCAAATTGGTTCCATAAGAATGCATCTTTGTACATTGTATCTGTCGCCCAGCTCTAAACTTGCCGATTATGATTGTTTTTCGATTCTTTCGACAACATTTGTTCCAACTAAGGTGCAATTATTATTATTATTATTGCAATTATACTAGGAGATTTTAATTTGCCAACAGTTGAATGAGTCCAGAAAGATAAATTTATGTTTTCCCTCAACTGGACGGGTGGAGCTGCAGATACAACATTAATTAACGCTGCACCAAATGCCTTAATGCAATTTAATTCTATTTACAATGCTAATTCTAAACTGTTGGACCTAATACTTTCCAACTATGATTTTTTTAAGCGTGCAACATTCCGGCAATCCCTTAGTTTGTGACGATCGGCACCATCCTGCATTAAATTTTGAACTGTGTTTACCAAATAATTTAAGACGTTGCCTGTAAGTAATGAAACATACTTTAACTTCAATTCAACAAATTATGAGAACTTAAAATTGCTACTAAATTGTTGCCATGGGACTTGCTGGATCCGTGCGATAGTGTGAATGAAATGGTCTCTCTCTCTCTTGTATGATTTATTATATGTGGCAATAAGTGAACCAACAAAAAAACTGAATAAGCAAAAAAGTTTTAAATATCCAATTTGGTATTCCAAGGATTTAAAGAAACTTATTCAGAAAAGATTTCGTAGCCACAAAACATAAAAAATGTCCATCTAAAGAAAATTATACTATGTTTTCGGTGCTTAGAAAACAGTTTAAAAATATGATAAACAGACTCCAATAATTATGTCAAACAAATTCAATAAAACATCCAGGATTCTGGAAATGTTAAAATTTGTTAGTCTTTTGTGAATCGCACCTCCAAAAATCATGGTTTTCCGTCTGTAATGGAGTACAAAAATTCTACACCAAGTTGTCGTTCTGATATTGGAAATATGTTCGCAGAATATTTTAAATCTGTTTATACTTCCATTTCTGACAAGACTGACGAGGATGACAACATCCCAGATTACCGCTCTGTACCACCGATTTCTATTTCTCGAGACATTATCTGTGCAATACTGCAAACTATAAAAAATAAGGCCAGCGGTTACGATAGGGTCCCTGCCTCTTTAATAATCAACTGGTGTAATGAACTTTCAGTCCCACTTCACAAAATCTTTAGCAAGCCTCTCGCCATTGGAGTATTTCCTTGTCTTTGCAAGCGAACACTAATTACACCCATTTTTAAAACAGGTAATAAATCAGATATTTCTAACTATAGACCAATAGCACTTTTAAGCATTTTTGGCAAAATTTTCGAGTCTTGTTGTGGAAAAAATTTTCCCTTCCATATCTCCATTTATTTTCCCAAGTCAACATGGTTTTTTACCCGCGGGTCTACTATTACAAATTTAACAGTTTTTAGTAACGATTTGATGAATGCTGTTGAAAACTATACGCAGATGGATGTGCTGTATACAGACTTTTATAAGGCCTTCGACTCCGTTTAAGTCATAAGATTTCAATTTAAAAAAATACGTAGTTTCGGCATTTTTGGCCCCTTATTAAACTGGTTTTCATCATACTTAAAGGACAGACTGCAAGAAGTTGTAATTAACAGATTTTCTTCTAACTTGTTTACTGCATCATCAGGTGTGCCGTAATGATCCCATTTAGGACCTTTATTTCTTATTTTTATTAACGATTTACGATTTGAAATTAAATTCTCTTTGTGTCTTCTTTTCGCTGACGGTTTAAAATTGTACCGTTTAATTGCTAATGAACTTGATAAACAGTTACTGTATTTCAAAAAGACATTGACGTTCTATGCTCATGGTATAAGAAAAATCGTTTAAAATTAAATATTCCACAGTGTCATATTATTTCGTTTGGTTTAGGAAGATCACCAATGTTGTTTAATTATTATTTAAATGATAATTTAGTAAATCGTTCTTATCTTATAAAAGATTTAGGTATTTATTTTGATTCTAAGCTTGGTTTTAAGCCAACACGTTATACATTGTTCGCAAAGCTTCTAAAAATTTAGGCTTTATTAAACACACTTGCTCTAAATTCAATTCAAAAGAATGCTTAACTATGGTTTATTTTTCAATTGTTAGATCGGTGCTTGAGTATGGCAGTGTGGTGTGGAATAATTTGTCGTCTTTTCCAAAACTTGAAGTTTTACAAAAACGTTTCATTAAGTTCTTATG
>JAHWFP010100195.1:14095-37991 GCA_023313725.1 Lithobius niger | reverse complement strand
TCTGTCGGCATTAATTTCTACGCGTTCCAGCAAAACAATGGCTACCTCCGTGTCGTGTTTTGGTGATGCAGTAATTAAATTGTTATATCGGACGTACGTAACGTATTCTTACCGCAATTCTTGTGTTTAGTTATTGTGTAAGTGATCCAAAAGTCAAACATGCATGTCAAAATGGATGTAAATGCCCTTTAAGCACCTATCTCGCAACTTATTCTCTCAGTTTGAAGTTAGTTGCTATATCACAGCTGTTGGCGAAAGTGTCGTTGCGATAGAAGCAGCTTTACCAGGGACACCGTTTGGTTTAATATCATTCAGTTTTATCAGTATGTGACAATAGAGCAACTTTAGTAAAGCGAGCCAGAGCATCTCACGTGTGACGTCGACCAGTCATGTGACGCCCAGTGCACCGAAAGGGGAAAGAGCGCCAAAAATGCTGCCCCTCCCCTTTAAAAAAAATTGAAAAAACAGTTGCACTTTGTGAGTTGCAGCAGTAGTTTATGATAGAGATACCCTGACTGGCAAGAAAACTCGCAAGAACATGAATTTGGCTATAAATACTTAATTTTCGGCCAGGTATTTTGTTTACAATAAACATGTTAAAACATGTTTTAAAAGAAATTGTGGACTTCACACAGCCGTCATGTTGGAAAATCATCCAATATAGCGGCTCTATGAAGTCCACAATTTGTGGCAGCTCCCACTCTTTTTACTGTTTTAACATTTTTATTGTGAACAACTCCCAAGTTCCGGGCCGAAAATTAACAATTTTTTGCTACATTTCAAATCTAGACAAATATTTTTGTCTCACCCCAACCTATCCCTCACCCCTTCATGTGTTTTCAGTGTGTTGGCATTATCTGTGTGGCACCATGATGGGTTCGTTTTGGGGTAAATTTCGGAAGAGTCTTGTGGGTGGAGGAGGGGGAGGTTGCAGTCTGCTGTATAATGTTACAAAGCGGGCGTTCAATGCACTACTGGCTCCGGGCGCTCAAACGCCTTGCTCCGGATCTGGTGACGCCAGTCTTAATTTGTGCTTAAGAAACTATTTTCCAGTTGCTGCAGAACTCTCGTTATTGGCCAATCGATAGAGCCAAAAGCAAAGCTAATTTGAAATTTGACGTTAAAATTTATAGCTTACAGCTGCGATAATGCGTTGTGCCCTAATAACTCGACAAGTGATAGTTATATGTTGGATTCATGTTAATACACGATACTATGTGAGTTGGTGTACAGTTTTCAACCCCTTAGATGGGTGTACTACCAAACGATAAACGCCTAAATATTCCTCGCTACTGGCCAAGTTGAGTCCCTAAAAATTTATTCGCCTGCCATCAGTCGGTCCCATACTGTACATTCAGTTCCGAATGTGGCGGCTAGGAGACATTCTGTTATATATCCTATACTATGAACATCCCACGAGAAATGATGGGACCTTATCGATAAGTCGGTTGCTACCCAACTAAGTCATGTTCCAAGCCCGGCTAGCGTATAGCTATAGAGGTAAATTAGACGAAATAAGCCATCAGCTAAAATCAAACACTAGAAATAAGTTAGTATATTAAGTTAGTATATCACCTTTATGCACTTAGTTTCATTCAAGTGATGCTACCCGGACTCGAATTGGCGATCCAGTCCCTCACTAGATCACTACCATACCGTCATTACTGATATTGTCATGTGCCCATGTGGACTAATGGCCACATCGGTAAAGTCGGTACGGTAGTGGTCTATTTAGATACTGGTTCGCCAGTTTGAATCCGTGTCACATCACTTGAATTCAACGCAAGTCCGTGAAGGTGGCTTACTGTGCTAGTTTTTTTCTGATGGCTTATTTCCAATGTTTCTTTATATCATATAGTGATTTATGTCTATTTATTTACAGAAGCCGTATGTAGCGCCGGGAAGTACATTAGCTCAAGGAAGCACGCCCAACGTTCCACGCCAGAAGGTGAAGCGATACCATGTTGAGATTTGTTGGGAACTTTTATACAGCAGAGTAGCAGGTCTCTTTAACGTAGTAATTGCTGCTCCAAGTGGCCTTCACTAGTTCAGCACCACTCACCATTTTGGAGAAATGGAGTACCAGTCGTTGTGGCCAAAGAAGAACGATTTTGGTAGGAAAGAGATACTGTCTTTAATCTTTGGTTGCGGCAAAATCATATCGATAAAAAATAAAACTATGACGAATTGCATAGGTGCAGTTTGTTCGGTCATGGGATGTTTTCCGAAATTCCTTACGCCTCCAACCCAACACACTTAAAACATTAGAATTGGAAACATCAGCGAGGATTTGGCGCATATGTCAAAGTTCCTTCAAGCTAATTTACGTGCGTGGTATTCGCAGTCCAATCAAAGCCTCACAAAGTAAAGGCCGTATAAGAAACACCAAAAACTCCAAAATACCTGTATTACCTGGTTGGTTTTGGTTTCTATTGCCTTCATGAAAATATAATTACCTATCTTTTAGCATTCTCCTTCTCAGTCCTGTTTTGTGTTAGAGAAAAATGAAGAGAACCTTCTACGTCGCTACCCACCGCACATCCTACTGCGCAGCCTCCAGCATATATAAGCTCGAACGGAGCGGACCATATCATCTTTTCTGTTTTCCATTGTACCCTGATGGCGGCGTCAAGAGGGGAGAAGGGTGGGAAGAAGGTAATGCATATGGTCCAAACTCCAAGAATGGTGGAGTTTATAGTTGCCATGAAAATATACATAACCTATCTTTTCGCTTTCCAAGACTTTGTCAAAGGCGGCGAGTGTCATCATAACAAGGCCCCCTAGGGTAGCGCGCGGTTCCCCAAAAAGATAAACTTCGCACGGATCAATAATACGGAAGTAGAAGATCAAAGGTGCTTAAGGAGATTAAAGCATTCTTCGGGCCGAGCCAGTAAAGACCGTCAGCGTGGTGTGACATGTCCCATAGATAGTGCGAGGTGAAGACCAAAGGACTGCGCCAGGAAGCAGCTTCCATAATATCAGTAATTGGAATATTACTATAGTGCGTCCTCGTCAAAGTGGCTTGGATGCTTTAAGGTAGAAACGAATCGCTCGCACAGGGCAAAGTTCTCATTCTTGATCGTCAGCAAGAATATTGGTTAATACCGGGATAATGAAAGGGCGGGGATGCTCGCCTGGCTTTCGAGTCTTGGCATGAAAGGAATCCTGGGGGTGAGAGTGACACCGGAATAGTCCTCCAAGAAGAAGCAGTCTGTGGCCGTAGCCGACAATGCTTGCAACTCGCTGCATCGGAGGACAAGCAGCGAGAGCAATCAGAAATACAGTCTTGCAGATGAGATGGCTAAGCGGGCAGGCGGTCAGCGGCTCGTAAGGAGATGCAAAAAGGGCCGTAAGGATGATGGAGAGGTCCCAGTCTGGAAAGAGCCTTTGGGTCCTGGGCCGGTCGATGATGAATGACTTCATGAGTGCCGAGATGTGAAAGTCATCAATAAGACCGAATTTCCCTGCAGCTGAAAGACTGAATTGAGGGCGGAGCAGTATACCAAAATGGTGGAACCGCGTAGTCCATAATCGAAGAGGAAATTCAGGAATAGGAGAAGGTCCGGAACATAGGGATTGAGTGGATCAACTTATTGAGAGAGACACCAACGAAACCATCGTCATCATAGATCTTCATGGTGGAGGCGCGGACAGCTCGGGAAGCAATGCGGACGGCTTGTTCCGTAGAAACTCCTGGCACTTCGAGCAGTCGGACGATAGTAGCCACCCGTGTAGACGCAGCGATTGTCGTGGATGGTGGCGGACGGTTCCGTTGTTTTGCGTCAGGGTGGTTAGTAGGACTGGAAACCGGTGGGGCAGATCGACGAGGAGATCCAGTAGTGCTGGGTATCAAGCCGCCGCCGGCCAGGAGAAAGAGGCCGGACATTTTGGCAATCTTGCGGAGTACCAGAGGCAGAAGCTTGGGCGGAAGAATGGCATAAGCTAAAAGATGGTTCCAATCCATGGTAAGAGCGTCTACAGCCCAGGCCTGGGGGTCCAAAATCGGACTGACGAAGTAGGGAAGTCTGGCATTGAAACTCTAGTATGTATGGTACACCCCAATATTTCAAAGAATTGTACGTACTTTGATTGGAATATGCTACTTTGCATGTGGGTACCTTAGGCCAATACAAAGTTTCTACTCGTCGGTCGAAAATTTCTACTACCTGTAAATTTAATTGCATTCAGTTCCTGAGTACTCTATAAGACTTGAAGTTTTTCGCTCTCTAGATACGCCCAGTGCGCAACCCTACCGCGCATGCGTCACCATGCGTGGCCCACCTATAAAAGCAGACGGTTTGCCCATGGTAGCAATCTCTTTTCCTCAAGCTCTCGTCGCAGACGGATCGCACTCGAAGACTCCCCAGCAAGACTTTCGCCTCTAGATCATCGCCCGATCGAAAGAGCCGAAGATCTTTCGCCGAAAGTGCCCTGAAAACAACATCGACAACCAAGACTTTCATCGAAAGCCGACTCAACTATACATCTTTCGAAGACGAAAGACCGAAAGCTCTGCTTCACTTTCATCACCTTCGCCGCTTTCGCCGCTTTCACCACTTTTATCACTTTCGCCACTTTTGCCCAAGATGGCCGCCGCTCCATCTGCAAGCCCTCCACCTGAAAACCCAAGCATCGTCGTCCTTGTTTCACCAACTCGACCATCGACTTCGGCGACGCTTCAGCATTCAACTACCTCATCGATTCCCTGTGGCCAACAACAACTTTCACCTAGCTCCTCATCTTCTGCTTACGTTTCACCTGTCAAAGATTCAACCAACCTGCCGGTCGACCTTTCATCATCCGCACATCATCAACCCAACGATCTTCCACCCCAAGAAATCCATCGCCTCATGGACAAAGCCGTCAAGGATTTCTCCTATAAAGACAAAGCCAAATACTCAAGGTCCCCCTACCTCAACACATGGTACCTCTTTTGTACGTGATTGGGTCGCCTCTTCCGACAATGACTCCCACAAACGAAAGCAACCGGCACCTACACCCTCGGCTAGAAAGAAACATCGCTCCACTTCATCATCGATTGACCTTCAACGCCTCCTCAACATTGTCCACCCCGAAGATGGCCTTGACTCGGCATCGACTTTCAATGCACGACGCCACACGCCACATCAGGTCAACTTCGAACGTGAGCCACTCGATCCTTACGAAGACTCCCTTCAAAACGACACCGACCCAACTGCCATCCCGCTTTTCGAACTCCTTAAAGCAGTCGAAGCCATCGTGCCCAACAATTACCTCTACAAGCCGGAACATACCGCCACACCAAACAAAAATCGAGGCCTTTCCACTGGTTTTGGCTTCGGCCTTCGCGAACGAAACAACATTGAAAAAGCAAAGATTGGCCAATCCACGACACTACTTACGACCTTGCTACGCACTGGTGGCTCTCTCCTGGGAAAAGGGGAACCCCTTGAATTAGACAAAGATCCTCCTCTACCTTGTCATGCCTTGCCTCTGAAGCAAAAATGGACTTTGGAACGGCGTTTTTTATCCCCAGACGGGCTGAAGTTCCAACAGGAGTCTTAAAAGAAAACGACAGAATCCTACGACTAGGCCTACGTGCAGCATATCAGGCCGATGTCCTCGGAACTGCCATTAACGCTCTCTGCGATAGATTAGCTCGTAAATCTAGCAAGCGAAACATTAAATACTTGTGCTTTCTCATTTCCGAGCTCTTCAAGAAGCTGTCTTTCGCCACCTTTCACAGTTTCAACTGGTTCACGAAAGTACTTTTTAACTCTGGCCTCCTGCTTCGTGACATTGCCCTTGGCACTACTTCCAACCTCAACGCATCAACCAAACACATTCTGCACAACTTACCTCTTCACGAGTCCGACACCCTGTTCAGGGGTCAAATCCCCACTCTGGCTCCCCACCTTGACTTTCTAGGAAACCCAAGCCATACCCCAAAGGAAACATCGATCAACCCTTTCAGAAACCACACCACCACGAATCATCTCTACTTTCACCGAACGCCCAACCCAAAAAAGCTAATGACTCTTCCTAGAACAACACCTTCCTACCCTCACGAAAGAACAACCAATCCTTTCGGGGAAACAACCACGACAACACCAACAAAAACCACCGCAGTGCAACCCCTGACAACCGCAGCAGATACTCCACTTCTTTTAACAGAAGTAGGTCTTGTCACCGTCAATGACTACCCTCACGAGAGACCAGTGGGAGGACGTCTAAAATTTCACCTACCGGCCTAGGAACGGATCACGTCCGACAATGCAATCCTCTCTATCGTCTCCCTTGGCTTTCAACCCTCCTTCATAACAAGACCACCTCTTCAGGCAACACCCCCATGGAAATTTGCAACACAACCCTCTCAGGCCCTGACATCCGAAGTAGCAAAACTCCTCGAGAAGGAAGCAATCCGACACTGTCCGGATCACTCCAAACCAGGGTTCTACAGCTCGATTTTCCTCCGACCAAAGAAATCTGGCGGCGAAAGAATGATTTTCAATCTAAAACCTCTGAACCATTACATGCTCAACGATCAATTCAAGATGGAGAACTTGGACTCCATCCGTCTTTTACTCAAACCCAAAGAATGGACCATCTCCATCGATCTAGAAGACGCCTACCTCCACGTCCCCTTACACCCAGCTTTCCTCCACTACTTTCGTTTCATGTACCTCGACAAAATATACGAATTTTAAACCCTTCCCTTCGGCCTAAATGCCGCACCCAGGATCTTCACCCTGAATCTGAAACCAGTCCTGGGTCACCTTCACCGCCATCAGATCACCGCAAATGCTTTTCTCAATGATTGGCTTCTCAACAACCTAGATCACCAGCAACTCATTCACAACATGAAGTTCACTATCAATCTTCTTCACAGCCTAGGCCTCGGCATCAATTAGAAAAAGTCAAGACTCACTCCTTCCCAGATCTTCATTTTCCTCGGCGTGGAGTTCAACCTCGTAACGGGAACTGTAACCCCCTCGACCGAAAGAAAAACCAACCTTCTTGCTCACGGTCAATCCTTCACCAAGTCAAACCACCACTCACTTCCCTCCCTGAACTCCCTCATAGGGAAACTGGATTCCATGGCCAACCTTCTACTCTACGGAAGATGGATGTCTCGCCCCCTTCATCATTTTCGCATAGACATTTGGGGCTCTCACCCTCCAACAACCAACATCATAAAATCCCTGGACTCAGACTTTCCATGGGAATTTCTGGAGTGGTGGATGAACACATCCAACCTAGCCAAATCGGTCCCGCTACACGAACCTACCCCAGACCTCATCCTATTAACAGACACATCACTAACAGGATGGGGAGCCCACATCCAAGACCACGAGATATCCGGAACCTGGCCTCCCGGCTCCTCAGATCACATCAATGTCCTGGAGATGAAAGCAATCCTCAACGCACTCCACCACTTTCGTCACCTTGTCACCAACAAAATCGTCCAAATCCAAGCCGATAGCCATACACACAGCCACACCCATAGCCATAGCCATAGCCTACATCCGGAAAGAAGGAGGAACACGCTCTCGAACCCTTCATCGCATCACCTCGAACATCTTCAAACTTTGTCAAGAGACCAATACGACTCTCCAACCCCTTCACATTCCTGGCAACCGGAACGTGATAGCGGATGCACTTTCCCGCAAGAAACCACCTTCAGGAGAATGGGCCCTCAGACATCAATCTGCGAATATCTTTTCAACATCTGGGGCAAACCAATGATTGACCTGTTAGCCACAAGGCACAATGCCAAACTTTCCCAATTCATTAGCCCAGTCCCGGACGATCTAGCATGCGCCGTGGATGCTCTGACCTACCCTTGGAAAAACCTGTATGCTTACCTGTTTCCGCCATTCAAACTAATTCCGACGATCCTCTCGAAAATCGAACAGACCCAAGGCCTCTTTCTCCTCATCGCACCCAATTGGCCAGCGTCCCCGTGGTTCCCATTACTCCTAAACCTCCTCGTGGATCTTCCAAGAAAACTTCCCGACATTCCCAACCTACTGTCACAGCAGGAAGGGACCAAATTCCACCGAACTCCAAAATCTTACATCTGCACGGGTAGCTACTATCATCGAACTCATCAAAGAGGCAGGAATTCTTGAAGAACAAGCCACCAGAATTGCCAGCAAAGCACTCCGCGACTCCACCAACAAACTTTACAACAGCCACTGGGAAAGATGGTTTCATTGGTGTAAGTGGAAGAAGGTTAATCCAATCCATCCCCCTATTCAAGACCTCCTAGTCTTCTTCACTGATCTATTCAAGGGCAAACTTAAAGGCTCAACCATTCTAGTCTACCGTTCGGCCCTAAACATCATCTTCAAAGCCGCGGGAAACAAACATCTCCTCGAAGATTACCGCATTTCATCCCTCCTAAAATCCTTCGAAATCGAAAGACCATCAATCCACCATGAATTTCCAAAATGGGACCTACCTCTGGTACTGAACTCACTGACTGTGGATCCATATGAACCGATCCAAACTTGCCATATCAACCACCTCACAAGGAAAACTGTTTTCCTCACATCACTGGCTGCTAGCCTCCAGAGCAGCAAAATACAACCTCTATCTAATGATCCTGCTCACTGCTTCTTTTTCGACAATTGCAGTTCATTCACCTTCGGCCCTGACCTGACTTTCGAGCCAAAACTCAAAAACCATGTGAACCGTCCAAACCCATCATCATCCCGACCCTCACAAACATCTATGACGAAGAACCTGAACGTACAGTCTGCCTCGTCCGTGCATTACGATACTACATTAAACGGACAAGTGACCCCAAATGCCGAAGAGGACGCACACAACTCTTCCTCCCCTTCACCAAAGGGACGAACGTAACCTCACCTGCAATGATCGCCAACTGGATCAAGACAGTCATCAACAGGGCTTATGACGATGCGCACATCAACTGCACCGACGACAACATCAAGACAACTGCACACGAACTTCGGGCACTTTCAACCTCATGGGCTTTCCACAACCAAATCTCCATCGCCGAAATCCTCCAAGCGACATCATAGAGAAACCAAACTGTCTTCACAAGTCACTACTTCAGAGACATGACAAGACAGGAAGAAGGACTACATCGTCTGGGCCCCATTGTGACCGCCAGACGTGTCGTCCAACCCCCCTTAAGCACTAATATACAGAAACAATGACTCCAAGAAGACCTTCCCTGGACCAGGACCTCCCGAAGACGGAAGCAAGACCCCATCTCTAAACAAACGGCCCTTTTCAGGGCCACCACATCCTACGAAAGAGATCCATTTGCCTGTTTCTGTTATTTTCAATAAAATTGCAAAGTTTGGTTAAAACTTTTTGGGGGTACCAGTACGCAACCCGGGGTAAATCGCCATGATGGTGCCCGCCACCTATACTGACGAGGTCTAACTGTAAATGCAATTAAATTTACAGGTAGTAGAAATTTTTGACCGACGAGTAGAACCCTAAATTTTTTTTGCGGGGGGGGTTAAAATGGGTTCTATCGTCTTAAGAAAATTTATACTACCTGTAAATACCCACCCTACCTCCCCTCTGGAGCCACCATCACGGTGACATATCGAGAGGAAAAGAGATGGCTGCCATGGGCAAACCGTCTGCTATTATAGGAGGGCCACGCATGGTGACGCATGCGCGGTAGGGTTGCGCACTGGGCATATCTAGAGATCGAAAAAAACCTCAAGTCTTATAGAGCACTCAGTAACTGAATGCAATTAAATTTACAGGTAGTATAAATTTCCTTAAGACGATAGAAACCAGTTTTACCCCTCCCCCCCAAAAAAAAAATTTAGTTTTTCAGAGGGGGAGCCACCTCAATTTCCATGCAGAACACCAAAATGGCGCCCACCCCTACCCCCAAAAAACTATTTTTTGTTTGCTGTAACTCCTTAATCAACAAATCAAAAGCGTAAGTTGAAGCAAAAACGTTCAGAACACAATTCTGGACAGGAAAGGTGATATACATTTTTTTAATCCCAAAATATTATTTAATGTACATTAAACTCTTTTTTTTCAATTGGTTGTTCAAAGTTCAAAGTGCTATTGCGAGCCCTCTAAACGCCCGAAATGGGCATGCTTAGGATTTTCTGAAAGGCGGAGATCTATACTTTCCATCAATCTTAACCGAAATTGTTTAACTTAGATACGGACCGTTCTAAACTCATTTAAAGGTGAAGAAGTAAAGGCGTAGTGGTGAAAGCGTGTGGTGATTTTCTCATTCAAAGAGGTCTTGCGAGCCCTCTAATAGCCCGAAATTGACATGCTAAAAATATTCAGAAAGGTGCGGGATCTATTATTTCCATCAATCCTAACCGAAGTTGTTTAGCTTAGGTACAAATACAATATGAGCATTACAATGGCACTTAGAAATTGAAACTAACCGCTACACCTTTAAACGGGTGTAGAATGGCCTCTATCTAAGCTAAACAATATCGGTTAGGATTGATGGAAAGAATAGATCTTCACCTTTCAGAAAATCCTAAGCATGTCCATTTCGGCCAATTAGAGGGCTCTCAATAGCCCTTTGAACTTTGAACAACCACTTGAAAAAAAGGATTGTTCACGAGAATTAAGGGTGATGTACTTTATCTACGACTTTGGGATTGAAGCGCTACTTTTACGTAAAAATGTATATTACTTTTCCTGTCTAGAATTGTGTGCTGAACGTTTTTGCTTCGCATTATGCTTTTGGTTTGTTGACGGTTAAGGAGTTTCAGAAAAAAAGAATGTTTGTTTTTGGGGGGTGGGGCATTTCTACATGGAAATTGAGGTGGCTCTCCCTCTAAAAAACTCTGTATTGGCCTAAGGTACCCACACGCAAATTGGCATATTTCAGTGTGCCACATGTACTACTCGTGGCAAATAGGTACCCCAGAGCTTGAACAGTGCGTTGCAAATCACGGAGTGTAAGGTCCAGTCGGTCGATGGAGGAGAGCGGCGAGAAAGGGAATCTGCGATAACGTTGCAACTGCCTAGAATGTGAAGAGGAAGGAGACAGGTTTGAAGACTGATGCAAAGACGGAAATTTGGGATGTGAGAAGATGGAGGGATCGGGACCGTGTGCTGCCTCCTTCCGCAGGTAGGCCACGGCTGTGGTATTGTCGAGATGAACTTGTATCATGCGGCCTGCGACAAAATCGCGAAAGTGAGTGAGTCCGAGGAGAACGGCACGAAGCTCGAGAACATTGATGTAGTCGATGGAACCGGGTTCTTAAGAGCTGGATCTGGTGATGTTGCCGACATGAGCTCCCCAACTGAACAAGGAGGCGTCCGTGAAGAGATGGCAGTCCAACAGTGGTTCGTGTAAAGGGGCCGTTTCCATTAGATGGAGTACATCCATCCACCAGTTCAGGGTTGCGAACGGTAATTGGTGGTTAAGGCGTCGTGGTGGAAGTAGAAGGGAGGACTGCGGATCACCCCATTCGTCCGAGTGAAAGTAATGAAGTCGCCGGGCCATCCAACTGCCATCCAGAACTAGGTCCGCAAGAGAATCAATCGTCACGATTAATGAACTGAGGTCCCGGAGAATGTATTGTGGTAGGCGCAGAAAGGAGCGGACCGATGTGAGGAGGCCCGTAACACGATCGGGTGATGGCATGACGGCTCAGTGAAGAAGATCGAAGTATACCCCGACTCCCCGAGGGAGGCTGGAAGCGGGAGTTAAGGACGTTGATGCCGAATCCCAACCGGGCTAGAAGAGAAGCGGCGTCTTCCAGATTTGTGAGAAGAGAGGCAGCCCCTTGAGGGGGCAGCAGCCAATTATTGTGGAAGGCATGAACCTGGATTCCGTGTTGATTCAGGGAGGCAAGAACCGGTCGAAGTACAAAGTAAAAACGCGCGGAGCAGCATTTAGCTGGAACGGGAGGCAAAGGAACTCCTAAAAAGTACCAGCAAAAATAAAACGGAAGAGGTGCCTGAAAGAGGTATGCAGCGGAATGTGAAAATATGCGTCCGCAAGACCTAAAGAAATCGTCCAGTCAAGAGGAAGTAACGAGTTTCGGACTGAGTCTGCCATTTCCATTTGAAAACGAGGGTTCTTGATGTACGGATTGAGTGGCCGAAGACTGAAAATAAGATTGGAGCCCCCAGCCCCGGTCTTCTTGGGACAAAGAAAAATGCAGTTGTAAAAACCCAGCCAAACCGCACTGGGAACAGCCCATATCGCATGTTTTATAAGAAAAACAGAGATTTCGGCGGACAGTGTCGCAGATGGTGGCGCTTCCAAAGCCCAAGGCGGACTTTGCAAGGGAGGAGGATGAAGAAACTCTGGGAGGAAACCATGGAAAACAATGAAGAGAACAGCAGGGTAGAAGTGAAGAGTGCCCGTGTGAACCAAGTGGTAGGTCGCAAAACAGGCCTTCCGAAAAACTTGATTAATTAGGAACGCAAGCTGACATGTGTCCGCCGGAGGTGGATCCACAAACAGCCCTTCACAAAAAGCGTTGGCCGTGGCATTAAGCACATCAGCCTGGGAGGCAGCTCGAAGACCCAGGTGAAGGATCGGTCATTGTCACGAAGCGCAAAGATCAGAACCACGTCTAGACGAGGCAGGAACAGTGAAGATCCAAAATCCATTTTGGCCTTCCCCGTAAGGAATTAGGATTTTGGGGCGTTCCGGGGGGTTCGCGGTGCCATCACCAGTAGGCCAAAAAAACGCAGTTTCATGTCCGGGTAGTCGAGGTGGTGGATCCTTGTCAAGTTCAAGTGGCACACCGTTGCCAGGAAGAATGCCACTGGTACGAAGCAGCATAGTTTAAAATAGTGGTTGACTGTGCTAGGACCGGAGGTTGACGAGGGAGCTGGTCACGGAGGCCGAAGCCAAACCCGGTAGATAGTCCTCGGTTCTCGCTTGGTGCAGTGGAATCGGGAGATGCTTGTAGAGAAAACAGTCCAGAATAATACTCTCCACAGTCTTGAGCAGATCGGACAAGGAGATTTCGGACGGATCTGGATCACCCGGGAAGGGCAGATCAGCATGTGCAGAAGAGGGAAGAACGGCTGACGCACAAGAGGCACGATCGTCATCATCAAATAAAGAAAGGCATCCTCTGGTTCGAGGGCTGGTGGTGAAGGTGGAATCGAGTCTAGTTGGCAGGAAGGTCCTGAACTATTGTTGGCCGGACAGGGCCTCTTAGCCGCAGAGGCCACCCACGTTGTTGTGTAGGAGGATGGGTCCGGAATTGCAGTGCCATGAGCGCATTGACCTGTTCCTTGGAAAGTGGTTCCTCCGGCTGACTGGTAGGAACAGAGTGAGAAGCAACGGGGGGCCGGGAGGGTCGGAAGGACAGATCAAGACGACTGATCGGAGAAGAGGTTGCCGCCTTCTTGGCCGCTACTTTGCATGCCTTCGCCTTCATTTGTAATTTAAGGCGGGCCTCAGGGACCTCAACCCTCGGCCAGGGGGGGGGGGGGGGGAGGCCCAATCGAGTAGAAGACGGGGAAAGCATTGGGCGGACCAACGGTTTCCTTGGCGCGAGGCATCTTCATAGTGGAATCGAAGCACAGGAGCAAACAGAACAACTGCACAGGCCGGATGTTAGAGAAGGAAAGATGATATGGTCCGCTCCGTTCGAGCTTATATATGCTGGAGGCTGTGTAGTAGGATGCACCGTGGGCAGCGTTGCGGAAGGTTCTCTTCATTTTTCTGTAACTCAAAACAGCATGAGAAGGAGAATGCTAAAAGATAGGTAATGCAAATTTTCATGGCAACTAGAAACGTCAACTAAGTTGCAGCCCCTATTGTTACAAGAACAGGTAACTTAGTGGGCCAACTGTGCCAAAACAATTTGTGCTTCCTACACAATTTTTTTCAATTTCAATTATAAGTACAAGCGTGGGAGCTTTGGTGGGTGGAACCATCCTAACACCAAGCTCAATCAACATTATGACTCAACACCATCAGTGTGCTCATTCTTTACAATGTACATGGTATGCTGAGTCATAAGCTTCCCTTTACAGTTTTAATTTAATTGTACCATTTTTTGAGCATGACAAAGGATATTAAAGTTTTAAACAAATTTTAAACGTAAAATTTAGGAGAATTTTATTTTGAGTGAAAAAACTTATTCGACCTTCTCCCCCATGTCTATCTTTCGTATGGTCACAGAATCATGCCTTATTTACTATTAGTCACACCACTTCATATTCCTTCAAAAATTCTCTGAGTAAACAACTTTAATGCTATACGTGTACAAGTTCTGTATCTTAATACGCTGTAGCACTATACTGGTTTACTTTATAGCACTGTGTTACTGACATTATATCTATCTAATGCAACAACTTATCCTGCCCCCAAATCGCGTTTTAGGCCTACTAATCTTTTGGCTATGCTATCACCTATAAAGTTATCCTACCGCCGATTATAGCACCAAAAACGAAGCTCAAGTATGCGATTGACGAAGACAGCCGGTAACGAGCGACTTTTCCTCTTGTGGTACTATTCCGAACTACAAGGACAGCAAATCGCTCTTTGTATCCGTCCTTTTATGGAAGTGGAAAGTCATCCGCATGACACGCTTGAGTGTGTTACTGGGATTTCCCGCCATACTATGATTAACGTCTTTGTTTTGATTTTTCTTATCAACTCAAACTTGAGGGTTTGATTCCGTCAAATTTGACGTTTAGATTACGATAATGGGAAATGAAAAGGTACTAGGTAAAAGTTTATTAATCTAAGAATAAATCCAAAATGTATTGTCTCCCTTATCGAGATGACATCATTAACTCGAGCAAATAAATGTAAAAATTCTGAATGGCTGCATAATAAAAATTTCAAGTAACTGATTTGTTGAGGAAGGCTTTTCATGGTTTAAAATTAATAAATTTCTACACCACATAAGGCACATACACATTATATCGTTATAATGCACCTTATATATTATATATCGTTTATGCGCCTTGTGTGGTGGAAAGGAGGGAGGGGTGGCCAGTTGATGACGTAAGCACCTCTATCCCAGTAAAAGGGTGGAAATACGCAAAAAAAAAAAAAATACTGGAGGGGGGGTGTGGTTGAGCAATTGATGACGAGGGGTTGAAAATGGCCAATTTCTTGATGACGTAATACTGAACGTTCCCTAAGTTTTTATCGATTCTCTAATTCTCCACAGGCCCATAGGCCTACTTGTTTACAACAATTCGTAACCAAGTATACTGATAGAATGTGCAACGGTATGGGCGTGTTATACTTGGAGTTAGAGTTGGCATGGGCTTGTCTTTCAATTTTTCTGTTTTGATGTGTTTTTTTTCTTCTCTATTTGCCTAAATTTTTTATGTTGCAATTATCCGTGTTTTATTTGCCGTGAAAGGGTGGTCCCTTCTTTGGATCCGTCCTTTTCCCATCCTTTCATGCGTTTGTGGCTTTCAGGTCACCATGAGAATGGTGGCACAGTGTATTAGCCCGGCTGGAGCGGACGTTAGATGCTTTCCTGGAACTAATCCAGCATACAGTGATATGGCAGGTTCAAACCCTGTTAGGTGCAGATGATATTTTCTTAGAATCTCAGAACTATAGTGTGTACCGTCTTCCAGATTGCTGTGCGATTGCTGTGCTATAATGCAAACTGTTTGTATATTTAATTTTTTTTACGACTTTTTTGTTTTAATGTAAGAGATTTTGGGCAAACAGTATTTCCAGAGTGAGCATCAATACTGAAGACGAACGAACAAATCATGCCTCAGACCCTGCAACAGGCATATATGAGGGTCAACGGGATGAACAAACGAAGATATACTTGTAGCATCGCTTGTCACTTTATACAAAAAATTCAAACACTTCTGTCACAAATTTCATGGTGCCGTCATCAGTGGGAAACTCCAATTCTGATTTGTGTCTCATGCAGTTCCCCACTGATGACGGCCACTGCTCAGTTTGTGGCACAACTATTGGGCTCTTGTATAAAATACCATGAGAAACTGTAGGTGTCGACATTTCATTGGTTCACATGTCAGGTCAGTTGTTGAATACGCTTGTCTATTCTGGTCGCCCGACTTGATTGGGGATATTGAGCAAGTCAATCCTGTTTTGTGTCTCTTACAGTTCCCCACTGGTGACGGCCACTACTCAGCTTGTAGCAGAACTATTGGGTTCTTATATAAAAATGCTATGAGAAACTGTAGGTATTGACCTTTCATTGGTTCGTATGTCAGGTCAATTGTTGAATATGCTTGTCCATTCTGGTCGCCCGACTTGATTGGGGATATTGAGCGTGTCAAATCAGTTCAAAGGAGAAACACGAAGCATCTAAACGTGTACGAAAAGTTTAACATACGGTACCATAAAAGCCTTCAGGGCACTAGGATTAGAGTCCGTCTGGAGGCTAGAAGTTAAATCCCGTACGAGAAGCCATCCTTTCAAGTTGATTGTCTGTGTGACACATCAAGAGGGCAGTTCTTCGCATGCCGGATTGTGAGGGTATGGCGTGTAATGACTTCCTTGAGGGGGTCGTTGCGGCTAAGGACATTAAACTATACAATTTCAGACTTAAAGGCAGGTTGTCACCAAATGAAAATTTGCAGAATGTAACACCATCCAGCGCTATCTAGCACTTGCTTGCACCAGGCGAAGGAATGCACAACGCTATTTCTTTTAAAGAAACAAACAGGCTAAATGCCTCCTTTAATTATTGACTGAAGATCTGGTACGTCCTCGTGCACCTGGGAGCAAACTATAAAAGTTAACGATATCAATGCCGCTAGATGGCGTCATGGTAGACTATCAATATTTTCTGTTGGTGACAACCTCCCTTTAAGTCTTGTGATCCAAAGAAAGAATTAAGATAGTTATATCATGAAAAGAAAGACACGATCGTAGATGGCGTCAGCAGGAACATCTTGTGTGCCAGAGGTCCCGGGCTCGAACCTGGCCACAGCCACCCATAGCCTTTTCGGGAAGAGAAGGGCCCGTAGTGCCTTGTGCTTATATATCGATTGTAGCATGTAAAAGATCCCAGAATTTCCGTTTGGAATTACCTAGCAAAATTATCCACTTTGCCTTTTGTCACTATGGCTTCACTTGGGAGAGCTTCAGACCTTGAGGTAGGTTCATGGAAATGTTTTTAAAATCAGGTTGGCATAAGTAGGTACCAGATATAGAACTGGCCCATGGGTCGGTAGATCAGTGGTTCAAATGGGTCACAATTCTTCGTGGGTCAAGAACGTTCACCCACCGACCCACGGTAATCTTATGGTAATCAGTAGTCTTACAAGTACTCTTTAAACATTTGTCTTACCCTTTCAAAAGCAGTTTCCCACAGAAGGTGAAAAACCCGAAATAAAGGCACTGGGGGGGGGGGGGCAATGCTCCTTTTACACTATTCATTGTTTTTCTTAGGTTTAAATTGACTGGTCATGAATTAAGTTTACAGATACAATTTTCCCGGCACACTTTTCCAGACATTTTTCTTGCCCGTGCCTCGTACATCTTATTGTGAACCGTGTATGAGTTGATCGACCGCTCCCTCCCGGCTGCACCAGCCATGCTGGTAGAATGGAAGAGTCAACTTGCAATCCGGGCGTGAGGAGGGGGAAGTGATTGTTCGGCCTTTTTTTCTTAACTGCTCAGCCGGATCCAGCTTTATTATAAGGATATGCAATTATACATCTGCATACTGTATTATTTTTTTCATAGCGTGGGATGGGTCACGGATGGTGGGTCACATTTTGTTCTTTATTGTGTGAGTCAAGTGGGTCGTGGGTCAGGGCTCTAGTGGGTCAGGTGTGTCATGGGTCGGAAACAGTAAACTACTTCTATCTCTGATGGGTACCTTTCATCCCAATCAATCATCGTTCCATTTATGAGATCCAAGATGCATAATAATAAATAACATAAGAAACAAAAAAAAAAGCACTCAAACAAACATTGTATCTTTTTAATACAAGTGAAAATAAATAAATCATAAAAGCTTTCTGGTTTTATTTATTTTTTATTTAAATACGTATATAAGAAAATAGAATAGAAAAACTAATGACCAACGAACAACAAGCTACAAACAAAAAGTGACAAGGCACAAGTATGCCTTTTCACAACAGTTCAAATCTTGGTTGTCGGATTGTTTTTTGAACCTGAAAAATAAATGAAAATAAATCAAATTCCAGTCATATCTCAGCTCCAACTAAACGTTTTTGTACAAACGTGCCTTCGAAAATTAAATCGGTTAGACCAAACTAAAATAACTTGGGTTTTACGTCACGAACACGTCACGAATACGGCACAAATTGTTAGTTTTTTAGTCTGAACTAGGGCAGCCCCCTGTATATGGCCGGTTTTATAGAGCATTGTTGTGTTTTCCCGTTTGAATGAAAATACTGTGACACCAAGGGCAGCCCCTGTATTTGACCGGTTATACAGCATTGTTATGATATACCGTTTGTATGAAAATAGTGTGACCTTACTGCCTCTGCCAATTAAAAACGGTTATCAAAGAGACAGAGACCTTGATGTCAAATGTAGTTATGATCTAAGGTTGGAAAAAAAATGACGTCATGACAGCGCCTCATTGTTGTTAAAAAGACAGTTCTACTCATTACTTTATGCTATGCTTCAGAATGAGATCCTGTGGCTACGCCAGGTAAAAATTTCGTGGAGAACTACACATGCCAGCTAGCGGTCTGGGAAACACTGTTAACATTTTAAAAGCTGAAGCATTTTACGGTATATCACTTCCATATCCAGCTTCCGGATAATAGTATTTTTTTTTTCACATATCTACTAGGAATTTATTTAGCGCTGTGACACGTATGGAGGTACACGGGTACGGGTGCAGGTGCACGGGTAGCGGCGAGCACTGCGGTGTCAGATTCGATAGGCGTCCTGGTCCCATGAAGTGTACCTCTCTGGCTTCGCACAGACCCAGGTTCGACCCTGGCGATGGGAGGTTTTTCTCCGGTTGTTTCCCGTCCGTTGCACGAGGGTTTCCTCCAGGTTCTCTGGTTTCCTCCCTCATGCGGCAAAAAATAACTGTCATATTGGTGGTACTTCTTCCACTTAACATCTGCCGCCGGGGAATTTGGGTGGGTGGATGCCTCGTGCATCGTCTCTATATTATTTTATTTATTTATTTATTTATTTATTTATTTATATTATTAAGTAAAAACCCGTAAAGTGCATAAATGTACATAAAAACTTGACGTTTCGGCTCACCTCACAGACAGATAAAAAATTACAAATAGCACTAGAAAGCCATAAGTCAAATTAATACAAGTAATATAATAGCCATATGGCTCTGAGGTGAACCAAACGTCGAGTTTTTATGTATATTTGTGCACTTTACTGGCTTTTACTTAATAACATACTAACAAATACTTTTTATTTGTAACACGTATGTATAAACACGCAGGATCATTAAACGCCGCGCGCTGCTTCTTAAAACATTTACGTGGCTTAAAATAAAGCAAAAAATAATAATAATAAATCGTCAACTAAAAAAAAATCCATTTTGGTTTGATTTGGCTTCGAAGGGTGGGGGATCATGTCCACCTTGCCTCCCCCCCCCCCTCCTTACTACGCTATGTAAGCACAGGTGTTTCAAGGGGAATCAGAATACTGCTCATGTCATTCATCACACCATACCTTAGTGGTCTTTGTGTTGTCTCTCGCTCTTGAAGAAGAGTAGTTTCGTTGTCGAACGTCAGCGTTTCCACTGCCTTCTGTGGTAAACTTTAAAAAAAAAACAATAAACTTGGTCCATCATTCTTTCCTCAAAACAGTTTTTTCGTGTTTTCATAACACAATAATAAGAAAACAAAAACGAACTCGCTGTTGTATGAGGTAAGGTTTAACAAAACCGAGATCAAAATAAGAAAACACCACAAACAAGCTCTTACTGTAAGGTTAGATACTATAACATTGCTGTAGTGTTTATTTTATGTTAAACCTTAATGCTGTATTCAACCACCAGACGTGGAACTAAACTTTCAACCATTACAACCGCCAAATAGCACTCCTCATTAAAAAGAGGGAAGATAAAAGTTACTTAATTTTTTATTACACCAGTTTCAGTGAGGGATTACATTTTAATTCCTCGACAGAAAAAGACAAATAATACACGAATTGCTTGTTGAGTTTAGGTTATCACCTAATGTATTCTTGATACTGGTTAACGTTAAATTAGCTTAAAGTTAACGCGCATCAGGCACACACACATGCACAGATGTGTGCACACATCACACCAACTCCCTTACTTAATTTTTGTTTAATTTTGCAGTATTCGTCAGTTGTTCCTTTCCATTCAGCACGTTATTATAATAAAACATGGCTACTTATGTTACTTGGCTATTAGGCTACTCGTATATCCAGTTCACAGTAATACGACGGAGGCAGACACCCGTTATTATCTGAGCAGGTTTACAAGTAAGTACGGTCAAAAAAATTTTATGTAACGGTAAGGTTTCATGTGAACTAAACGCCACAGCAAGACTGTGTCACCTTACAGGAAAGGTTTCCTTTTTCGATCACGGTTCAGTCAATAAACCTTTTACCTTATCGCTTTTTCTTCGGTCTCCATACAGCTGAGTGGCTTTATAGTCGAAAGACAATTCTTACAACAATACACAATAATGAATTTTGTAATTTTTCACAACGTGCGGCTAACTCACTGGATTGTCTATATTATATCACTTTTGTTTCGGCTCTCACTATTGCACAGTGACTTTCGCTTTATATAGTGTAGAATAGCAACAATCGTTTCATGCTGCTGTATGTAGACTGAGCACATGGTTTTGTTGACCGGTTAGGCTCATGTAAATAAAATCTACCCCAAAACAAAACTTGTTAAGGATTCCCGCCAAACTTTTCGACCGTGTTAAGTCGTGATATCAAACGCCAAGCTCTTTCACCAAGCTCCCACCGAGTAATAGTTCGAAGGTTAAAATGCCTGAAAACATGCCTGAAAACAGCCAAACTATACCTTTGCTGTTGCTGTAAAGACACAACGTGTCTAAACCATGGGCAATGGCTGTTTGCCGTGACGTCACCATGAGTTAGCCAATGACGAACGAGAACAACGGCTGCTTGGCCGTCTGATTGGACTAGCACCAGTCAGGTGATGTGCACGTCACACCAAACAGCCATGGCGCGTGGTATAGTGGTCGCCATGCTCATGTATATATTTTATCTGGATGTTATCGTTTATCTTGGCGGGCAACACACTAGCGGCGTGTGTCTTGATCTTATCTAATCTAATCAAATCTTATGTTCATTTGTTGCAAGGTAAAGGTATTAACCTGATGTCAACAATTAATTAAAGATGTTCCAAAGGGTTGAAAGGATTTTAGCAAGCGTTAACCACTCCTGGTCATCTGCCCAACGAAGCCCTAAAATGTTAACTATGCCCTCTATGATTGTGTTTTTTTTTTTTTTTTTTTGGTTGTTTTCCGTGGTAGATGGTCCGCATGAAACACTGCTCCCGTAAATAAAATCGCAATCTCTGTCTGTCTCTGTAAATAGTGTTGAGATTGATTGGAAACTGAATTGACACTTGCCCTAACCGCCGCACCAGGAAGTCACGTCACACAGTAAGCTAATGGCAAATTTTCAGCTTTACGCACTACATGGAAGGCTTTATATTCATGAAATTAGTAGGTAGCCCTCTCGTACCCCGTAGTAAGTAGTAATTAAACAATTAGCTAGATAACTTTAACGTTATTGAGACCTTTTTTCCAACAAGATCGTTAGGGTGCGCTCTGTCACTAATTGTGACAATTATGTCGTCGAGTAGCCAAAATCTCCATATCAAACAAAGTTTCGGCATTTCTGTTGCTGTTATTTTTCCATCATATCAAAAACCAAAACTGGTAAAAGGGACCGCCAAGTTCCGAATGGTTCGGCCCTTCAAAGGAGTGATATCAACACATCAAAACATTCGCCAAGTTAATCGCACCGCTTAATAATTCGAAGGTTATGAAAACTAGAACATTGCTAATTTCGGTAGCAATGTTCAAGTTTTCAATTAACGTCCATAGTATTATTCGGTGCGATTCTTCTGTAAAAAACACGCGTATAGGGGTTGCCATGTTATCTAATAGGACAGACGTTGACGTTGTCGTTGAATCTTGACGCCTTGGTGGGCAACACTGCACTAGCTTTTGTCTTAATATGCAACCTAATTACTTTAAAAATTCGTCTTTCACTCAAACATGATCCAAGCACGCGATATCGTGATGCTGCCGTTCAATCTGCAAGGTAAAATAAAGATTATTGGCCGAAGCAACAAGATGGGAAAAAATGATACATTTGCAGCCCTTGATAGGTTCGTGCATACCAAGAACGCCTAGAATTAGAAGAGTTATAACAGTCAGCTTTAAAGACTGGCCTTATTGTGAGAATACATCCAAGGAAAAAAAGAAGACAGCGGTCCCGAATGTGACTCGAACCCAGGTCATGCGCCTTACAGCCAACTCTTCCAACTGTGCTAGCAATGCAGACCCTGGATACAGTCTCCAGCCAAGCCTAGAAGTTGCTTAGTCTTTCTCAGTGGTGTCCTAGAACCAGGGTCCTCTCCGGCAGAAAAGCTAGTAGAGTCACTAGGGAGTAAGTATTGGATATCTTGTGTTAAAGTTCCAGTCTGGGTTTAGTGTAGCTAAGTTTGTATTTGCACAAGGCCAGTCTTTAATGTGACTTTATGCTTGTAATTTACCTTGTGATTTATAGTGCATTATTGGACAAGGTCCTTTACAATTCGGTATTACCCATAAAAAATGTATGCATTTATAAACGCCATGTATTACTTACGTGGTCGCCGCCGGATTATCATGAGTAACTTCCGGTTGTGTAATAACGGGTTTAATCTCACGATAGTAAGGTTCAGCCCAATATGTAGCTTCCGGGGATGGGCAAATAAGCCTTGAGTCTTGGTGTGACTCTGGATAGTATTCTTCGATTCCAGGTCGATAACGTGGGAAAGTACCCATTCCTGCTGTGCAAGGAGGTCCTGGTGGGTACTGAAGCCGATGCAGTGGTGCAATTTCGGGGAAAGTGTGGACATCTCCGTCAAGAGGGAATGACAGAGATTCGTATGGTGGTGGATCATTCGGTATGTCGCTCCTCATCGTACTTGCTTTAATCCTGTTAAGAGAAATGGTTTCAAACAACGGGACAAAAAGCACGTAATTAAAAAATACTGCAGCAAAAGGACACCTTCTGGATAAGAAAGTAATTCAATGCCTGTTTCAGAATTATGCAACCCACAATATTCACAATAATTGGAAAAAAAACGGGCAAGGTCCCAGCTTATTTTAAAACAGGATATGTTGTCGTAACTTAAATTTCCCACTTCAAGAGTTCGCAAAGCTCCAAATGTTTTTCAAGGTTTAGTCAGGAAGGAACAAACAAAAAGTGGGAAATCAAAAAATTGTCATCATTTACCGTTCGCGGAAATTTTAGTGTTATTATTTTATATGGCTGTAGAGGAACGAAAAAAAAAATCCACAGTAATAATAGATTTGTGTGTGTGTGGGGTTTCGAGGATCAGGTGTTTTTAGGCCAATCACTACGACTAAAAAAAGAAAACTTCTCCTATACTTCAAGCCATTGTAGTTTTTGTTACACTATCAGACAAGTGCTGCCAACAAGGAGCGGAGGGAGGGGGTGTGGGCAGCAGCAAATGATACTCCTCTGTTCCCCCATCTCTTTCTTACTTATACCTCCCCTAACACCACACCAGCCTTTATTACTTCTGTCTCTTATTATGATGCATATATATTTCCAGGTGCCGTTCCTGTTTATCTTAAAGGGCAAATACATCCATTTTGACATGCATGCTTTACTTTTGGATCATTTACACAATAACTAAACACAAGAATTGCGGTAAGAATAAGTTACGCACGTCCAATACAACAATTTAATTATTGCATCACCAAAACACGACACGGAGACCGCCATTGTTTTGCTGGAACG
>JAHWFP010100194.1:21082-31346 GCA_023313725.1 Lithobius niger | reverse complement strand
AGGCTTACTTCCGGCTGCGTAGACGTATAAACACGCAAACAAACAAATCAGTCGTTTTGAGCGATGTAGACAAAATCTAGAAAATAATAATGTATGTCTTTGTCGTTGTCTTTGCTTTGGGATGAAAAGACAACGTGAAAAAGTTTAGGAGGGAGCGGATTGTGGTGGGGGTTGGGGAGTGGAATAGTTGTTGGCACAAATGTTCGCCTCCAGGATATTCGGCGGCGGCGAACGGACGAGTGGGCGCGTGCTCGAGAGGGTTCAGCGTCCGCCAATCAGCCAATGAGGATGTCCCGTTGGAAAGTAAAGTGAAGGAGTGAAAATTCGTGATGATGAGCAGGATGAGGCCGCGTTTCTTCTTGCGTGTGGGTCACGTGCCGGGCAGGTGCGCACCAGGTGGCGGCTTGCTGCTCGCGCCCGAACTCCTCGTTCCCCCCCCCCCATGCCCCTTCAAGACTCTTTCCCCTCCCCCCCTCCCCAATTCCTCCGTCCCTTCAAGACTTTCTTACAAGGCAGATGTTGAGACGACGCTGTTTAGATTTTCGACTTGGCCAAAATAGGCAGATGCGTGTTGGTTTTACGTGCAGATACGTGACATTACAGGGCCAAGATTCCTTCAAGGGCAGTTTTTGCTGGTGGGTTCAAAATAAATAAAAAATAAAGAAAAATATGTGTAATTATTATGATATGCAAACGGGTGAACAGGATGATTAACATTCCGTTGCCGTGTGTGAGAAGTGTCGACAAGATGGGGATTATCGTTTAATAGATGACGGATTTTTTTTTATTGTTTTTGTGCTTGGTGTTTTTTTTTTTTTAACGCCGTTCGGAGTTAAAGGAACGATGTGCGGCTCAAACTTTGAAACGTTTCTCATCGTATTTAGCTAGAGTTGGCTTTGATTCCTGGATCTTGAACCTGAGGTTTCCCCCTGCCCTGCTGTTCGAAAAATGATGCCAAATGTAAATGTTCGTTAAAGTGGAAGAAATAGTAAATAAAGAAAGAAATCACAAGGTAAAAGGTAAACGAAGTAAGCAGTCTGCATTAAAGACTGGACATGTGAGGATACACGATACAGTAATCGGAGAAAGAAAGAAAGGACAACTGCCCCGACTGGGACTCGAACCCACGACCTCCCGTTTACTAGCCGGGCGCTCTGAAGTACTGTCAGCAGTGTATTCCTAGCGTTCTATTCGCAAATATGTTTTGTTCCGGACCGAACAGAGAGGAGAGCAAAGGTGGCTTCTGTCCCTAGGCCTGTGCTTCAAGTCGGGGAGGGGGGGGGGGCGCAGTCTACCGGCTGAGAATACAAAAAAAACCGCAAAAAGGATGTTCAGTATTCAGTTGGTTACGGGCCCTGGCACAAAAGAGACTGTTTACAGACATGGATTTAAACATAAAGGCCACAAAAAGCTACAAAAAACAAAATTACTTCAATTAAAAACAAAAAGTTCGGAGATCACCCACGGGCTCTAAGCGTAGCCTACTAATCCCACGGGAAAGGTGTGAGGGGCCCACAGTAAATTTACAGCCTTTAGGCCCCACCAGGCGGCCCTGTGTTTGTCCGTAAGGGCCGAGAAGGCAAGCATAATTGTGCTCCTGCATACTTTTTCATCGGAGAAAATAAACAAACAGCACCATTTCCAATATGGAAGATTCAAACAAAGGCAGGCGCTATTTTTCCGGCGCTGCAGCAGAGGTCGAAAAAAAAATAGGTGTCTAAAATATAAATAATAATGATTGGCCCATATCAAGCTTAGAGCCCTGGAAAATCATTATATAATTATATCTATCAAAAGAAGGCATCCAAAATAGCGCACGTGCCCCAATGATTGCAAGTAGTTCTGAAAATTTCCCGACTAATTTTATTTCGTTGTTTGTGTCTGAAGTGGCCGTTGCTGTGCATGTGTTTGCTTGGGACTCGGCCGAGCGAGCGAAGAGTCGAATAGTTGACTGAGTTGTGATTTTGTGCGTCTGCTTGGGAAAGTATAACATTCGTAATTGTGTTCTGATCAGGTCAAAATTTTGCGACGAAGGCGCTTGGGTGCAGGAAATTCACGAATTGGAGTTGTTTCCTACGTCACATATTTTCGGAGGTTTTCGGGGTTTTCAATTGAACGGCTAAGACGATTTTTAGTTGTGGTGGTAAGGGAACCCGATCTATGAGGCTAGTGGCCCCGAGCACTACATGAACAATGCAAAGCAATTTCTCATTATACACCGTAGCGAAAGTTATTTTATGCGTACAATGAAGAACAAAAAAAATTACAAAAGGTAAAAAAAAAACCCTTATGAAAAATTGTCATTATACGCAATGAAAAAAATCTGAGTAATTGGGGCAATGACTTGTCAAGATTTATTATGATTTGTCATGAATGGTAGTCATGATTTATCATAACCTGCTATCACGATTTGTCATGATGTTCATGATGGTGCTTATTCATGATGATAAATCATGATAGTGAATCATGAGAAATCATAAAAAATCATGACAAGTCATTGCCCCAATTAGTCATGGAATTTAGTCATGATTTTTTTTTTTCATTGCATATCGTGACAATTTTTCATAAGTGAAAACCATTATGACTACCAATTTAGAACGTCTTGAAACAATGCGATCGCTTCTTTTACAATTTACACAGCAAATCTGGCGAGTGGTGGCAGAGCTACGTAGATTCGTTCGCTTGCTTTGGTATTTGCTGGTATGTTCGGTGCGTAGCCAGTCCTAGTTATACGCGGACAACGCGGTCGCGTAGGGCCCCCGATCTGGAAGGGTCTTCCAGCCCCAGTCTACAACCCAACCGCACGTTAAAATTGTGTCACTTTCATAATCAACTCCGGAAATATATGTGTTTAGTGTGAGCCGGTTTTTAACCCAACTATAAACGCTGATAACACTTTGGACTTCGTGATATCACAATTTTTGTTGCCTCAATTAACTTATTTGAAACATAAGACATCGAAGAGTGTTGCATTCTTCTGCTATCGATCCATTTTACGCATACGGCTGGAGCCCATGCCCTTACTGAGATGGCGCTTTCAAAACATCTTTATAATCGTCGCGCCCCTGGGCAGTAAAACGATCTGTGCGAAATGAAACACAATAATATAATTATAGTGTTTTGTGCTGGCTCGTGCACCAGCTTGCTTTGTGCATAGAAATAGGCCTTAGGACCAGCAGCCTTTAAGTCACATGAATCCGAAACCATTCTAAGCAAAAAAAAACAAGGCTATACAACGTGAAAAGCGCCATCTTCATGCGGGGCATGCTTAGGGATCGGTAATTATTTATCGCCGGGGGGAACGGGGCTGAGGAAATTGGGGGGGGGGGGTAGATTTTTGGACCCTCCCCGGGAGGGGGGGGGCCTTAAAAAAACTGACCAAACTGGAAGAAAAAGTTATTTTGGACCTCAAAAATGGCACTTTCAGCAGTCTAAATTTCTAAAAGCACCTCAGCTTCTGGGGTGCAAGCCTCCACCACAACCCCCACATGGTGTGAGTCCAAGGTTTTGAAGCTAGTAGTACCAATACTACAAATATTTTTTTTTTCAACAAATTTTGTAGAAAAGCCTTGCCCGGTTGCCTTCCTTGGTTTCTTGTATGTTACGGATCGGTGTGATTATTAGAACATTTTTAACCCAACATGTCTAGTCGTTAAAAACGAGGTACGTTTTCCTTAGTGGTAACTTGTCGGTGTGGAGTGCTACATACAATTTGGCTACAGTAAATCATCTGCAGACATTCTCAATAGGCATACGAAAAGCACCATTTTTGGGGGCGGTGGGGGATTAAAATTTTTAATTTTGAGTGGGGGATCAAATTTTTGTCAGGATCTCGAAGAGGGAGGGGGGTGTCATCAAAAATATTTCGTTATCACATTTTCATTTCCTCCGGTAACCCCCCTCGACCATAAATAATGGTCGGTCCCTTAAACCAGCAATAAATCTGAAAGACACTTTATGCGAAACAAAGGTGAGAAAAGAAGTCTGTTAATTCCGGTACAATGTAAAAAAAAAAAAATAATTCAAATTTCCCATCGGATTACATTGCATATGTATCACACCGTCAAGCGTTGTTGACTCCATGTTAATCAGCGTAATAAACATTGGAACTGGAACCGTATTTCTTTCGTAGCTCAACAAAAGTCCTTGAGTTGGCGAGTCCTTTCGTCCCAGTTCCCATTTTCGAAGGACGGACAAAATTGTTGGCTACGGATTTCAATTCGTCGCATGTTGGAGATAATTCATCAGATGACCGGCAAGGACGTATCTGTCCGATCCGCGCAATCAATTACAGTGACCAGAGAATAGCAATAAAGAGCGCTGTCGAACCCTGATCGTCTAGAACCTGTCTCGAAACCTGTACTACGGAGAATAGCGGCGTCCCACCTTGCGGCTCAGCTTAGTACGCCCGCTTATAAACAACGGTACATTGGGTGGACTATTGTACCGTAAGCGGAAATAATAACAAATCAAACACCATAACAACGGAGATGAAAGTTTCTACACACCTCGCCTAAATTCGAAAAAAAAAAATAATAACCAGGCATTGTTTGCACGAATAACAGCCGCAAACGTAAGAAGGCGCCACTACTGTGCATTATAGCACAAGCCTATTTAGAATTCGATACCTTCATTCATGGTGGCTAAGTGTGGCAGAACTGAGCTTTAGGGAGCGTTCACAAATTACGTAACGGCGGGAGGAATGGGGAGGCAAATGTGTTACCATCTACAATCTGGCGTTCAACAGCTCATGATGAAATTCCCTGATTATTCCAGGTTTTCCAGATCAATACTAACACTTTTCCCTGATATTTTTTTGGTCGAAGAAAGGTGCAGTACAGAACTTGAACTTTTTTTTTCACATTTCACTCAAATAGCAAAAACTCTATCGCATCGCTTAGCTCAATCAAAAATTACTCTGCCCTAATAATTGGTATTGGTAAAGAGCAGGAAAAGGACACAATCTGAAAAAAAACTAAAAACTTACTTAACACGTAACGTCCCACATTACTTAGGCCTAAGGAGTTTCGCTTTATCAGAAATGAAACAAAAAGGAAATGAAGTTTTAATTGAGATAAAATAAAGGTTTTAGAAGTAAAAAATTAAATCCGAATTCCCTATTCTTTGAAGGTGAAAGATTTTCCGGAAAAAGTTCAAATTCCCTGATTTTCGGTAGCCTACCTACACATTTTTCAAATTCCCTGATTTTTCGGTAGCCTTCCTACATATTTCTCAAATTCCCTGATTTTCGGTAGCCTACCTACATATTTTTCAAATCCCCTGATTTTCGGTAGCCTACCTACATATTTTTCAAATTCCCTGATTTTCGGTAGCCTACCTACATATTTTTCAAATTCCTGGTTTTCGGTAGCCTACCTACATATTTTTCAAATTCCCTGATTTTCGGTAGCCTACCTACATATTTTTCAAATTCCCTGAATTTTTCCTGAATTTTCCAGACTTGAACGCGATCCTGATCTATTACGATGGGGGAAGGGGAAGTACGATGAAGTGTTACGTAACACTAATTTACGCAAAATTATTTTTCGCTACATTTTTTCTAAATTCTTTTATCTAAATTTTTTTTCTTTATCTAACATCTATCTACGACTTACATTGTTTTTTCAAATCGCAGGTCATTACGCCCCGTGGTACGCAAACGAATTCAACGAATTCAGCTCGTAAAACAAATTACACCCCAAAAACGTATACAATTGGGGGGGGGGGGGGGGGGTAAGATAATGTCAAGTATTTTCAGGTGGGAGGTCACAAGTGTTACAAAGGGTGCGGGAGTCTAAATTGCAAGGAAAAAGTGTTACGTAATTTTTGAACGTTGCTGCATGCAGAACCTGATCTGGTAGATAATTAGGAAGGGGAGGGGTTGGGGGAGGACAAAGCCAACGAGAAAATCGTCATTATTCAAATAAAATACCTTCATTTTTTCCTTCAGTTGTGTTAGTTGGTGTTGATGATTCCACCGCTCAGCACAAACTCTTCAAAGGAGAGGGAAGGAATTTTTTTAAACGGACACCCGGCCTGGCTTATAGCAGCCACGCGCAGATCGCCATCCGCGCATTTATCAGCGCCAAGGTCGGCTGGGGTGGTAGTTGCGTAGCTACTGTCTCGGTTAGCTTTGTGAATAGTACACGAAACAGATCAAGTTAAAGATTGTGTCGTCACAAACCGGAATGATTCTAGTATTTTTACATTACCATTTATAATTTTCTAGGCTAGCGTGTCTTCTAATTTTGCTGCGGCGATCAGCTATTGGAATAATTCATTTTAATTTTTACCGCATTAGTCTTTTAGATTTTTGATCTCAAGGTAATTATTAGAAAATTAGTACATGCACACACAGAGATGAAACGTCATTATTAATGGAAGCGCGCAAAGGATCATATACGTGTAGGATACAGTAAATAAAATTCCCCAATATTCAACAGAAAATCTCCTAGACGCCACATTTTAAGACGGATTTTTTACCAAGGGATTGACTAACGGTAAGGAAATAGAGACCTTTGGCCCTTTAGGACCGTACTTGATGTGGTGGATCGGGAAAAATGGCGCTGGGAGGTATATCCCTTTAAAATATGTGAAACAAGAAATGCCATGTATAATGTGGTAGACGTAGAAGCACAAATTACAAGTGATGTGTGATCCATAGTGGCCGGCTCTGGCGTTGCTTAATACGTTGCAGCTTATGCAGTGCTACTGTCTACTGGCGAGAAATGGTACTAAAATTATAAATCTCAAATTAAATTATTTCTGTTTATTGTATAAAACGGACTTTTAACTGTTCTTTTTGCAATATCCCACAGGAAAATAGTGTTTGCAACATTTATACAGGTGAATGCAACAAATCCGTATGGGTCGCAGGATTGTACCGACACGGAGTTACGTTAACTCCAGAATTTTCATAAATACTGACCCCTGTGGGGACCCGGAATTACAGTAGCTCTGGATTCGTAATTTGCTTTAAAAGTGTCTGAAACAATCCGGAATTGCAGTAACGCGGATTTGTAGTAACATGGTTTCTGATGTTATATGTATAGCCGCAGCGAGCGCGGTAGCGCGAGCGACGCAGGGACGTTATTTAATCATCAACAAAATCATGAGTTACGGTAAATCCGTGTTACCATAATTCTGGATTATTTCAGACACTTTTAAAGCAAATCATGAATCCGGAGTTACTGTAATTCCGGGTCCAACACAGGGGCCAGAATTTTTAAAAATGTTGGAGATAACGTCACTCCGTGTCGATACAATTCCGCCCACCCCCCCCCCCCCCCCCGGTTCACAACTGAAATTGGGTTTTAATGTGTTTTTTCTCTCGTTGGGGACACACTAGGCCAAAATTGTGTTCTAATTCGGATCAAATTTATGGGGAGCTTTGAAGCTTCATAGAAACGACCTCAAAGAAAAATTGCTACTGGTGCCGCCAATATTTTAGGGGTGGGGGCCCAAATTCGACCGGGCAGAAATCATTGGTTACTGCCCTCTGAATTTAGAAAATGAACTAATGTTTTTTAGCATCTCTCGCTCGCCGAGTAATAGTATACAAACCCCGGGTCCCATAGCTGGGATTAAAAAATGACCCCAGGTCTTGTTTTTCACCAAATTTCAATATTTAAAATTTATTTTCAGGGTTCATCTTTGGTGACATTTCACCTGAATAGTTTTCCAAAGATTTCATAAAAGAAAACCGAAAGTTTTGAATTGAATGTATTGTTTGCATTTCTTTTCAAACGTGGTTGGGGTCAAATATGACCCCACGGTAAGATTCAAGTAAAACAGTAATTATGACCCCCACAGATTCGTGTAAAATAGTCAACGCAATCTGCAGCGCATGTGGAAAAATTTTCTGCAAAATTTTTCTGGAAATTTTGATGATGCAATGTGGTAACTGGATTGTTGAATCAAGTGACTGACCGATTTTTCCATATTTGTTCATTTTTTGTGTGTCCCTTTTGTTATTGTTCATTTCGGATGTTTTCCAATTTTTCAAAAAGTGAAAATTTAGTTTTTCAATCATATTTTATTCCTGAATAAAGTAAAATTGAATTCCGTGTAAAAATTCAAATTTCTAGTAAATTTTCCTTCAATTTCCGCGTTAGAAACTCTCTCACAACGTTTCGGAATACGGACTTTGTAATTTGACTCGGATTTGACCCCACCTACGGAATCGCGTTAAAAAATCCACCTCCGAGTCGTAAGGTCATGAGATCCAGGTTCCATAAAAGGAAGCACGCCATTGAAAACACAGGCATGCGATTGGTACGAAACTACACGCGATAGATATGCAGAGATCACTGTCCCAACCTCCCATATACAGTGTTCAGTGACTGATACAATCGACGTTGTCGTCATTTCTTCCCAAGTTCTTCCACGTTGGTAGCGGAAAGAAGCAACGGGGAGGCCCGAGCTGGATGAATGAGCATCCCTAGCCCCACCACCGCGTTTCTCCACATCTATATCCCCAGGGCTCCGCCGGAGCACCATCTGCCGCCAACTCGCCCGCCCCACCATCACTGATCTCTCTCTCCCTCATCCCCCCTAAACTGGAATAGTGGACTCGTCCCCACTGTTCCATCGCTTGAGCTTTCCATACGGGTGCGGGGAAGCAACAGACACGTTGGTTCGTCGGTTGGAGCCTCGTCGATGTGCGCCACGGACGAGCGCTCGGGCAGCGACGCCGGTAGGGCTTCGCTGCACTACTCGGCGTCACCATAGTTACTGGAGGAATCACAGACCGGTAAGGGTTTTCGTTTGGCATTCTAGGGAAGCATTTTTTCATATTGCGAAAACAAAAATTGCAATGGGTGGGAATTGGGTTTTATACGTTCCCGTGAAAATCCCGAAAACTGAAGCGTAGATGGTTTAGGGTTATGGATTTTCAGTCGATTTTCGTGTGTTGGGGGAGGGGTGTGTTCCCAATTTTAGTGATATTTTGTTGCACGAATTAAGATTTTTAATGATTTAAGATGTTGTTTCCGCCTCTATGACTGGTTTTGCATTCTGCAAATGTTGCAAATCGCTTCTTTTTCTGTAGCCTGGTTTCCTGTGTGATACGGATTTGTTGCATCCTCCTGTATAAATGTTGCAAATGCTGCTATTTTCCTGTGGGATTTCGCAAAAATATACAGGATTGACCGTTTTAGATAAAATTGTGGTTGCCGGGAGACTGAGATGGGTTGTCTCGTTAATAGGAAAATTGAAGCGGTGAAAGGTTTAGGGTTAAGGATTTTTCAGTCGATTTTGGCGTTACATGGTTGGTGTATTTTTAGATATTTTGATGAAGAATCATGATATTTTGACGGTTTAACGCAAATAAAGCTAGAAGGGGGGGTATATTTAACAAACGAAGATTAAATCGACAACCTGTTAAAATATTCGTAATCTACCACGCTTCTGGTCAAAGTCGACGTGAATGTGTGTCGCTGTACGCATAATTTTATTTTAAATCTATGATGAATTGCATGATTCAATGGGGGAATTTCCAATTTTTAATTCAAAAACTGTTTTGGGGAAGATGTTTCTTTAAAAAAAAAAACGTGACAAAGCTGTTAAATTAAAAAGCCCTAAATAACATAAAAATACTGGATTCATTGAAAGAAACTACCTAAAAATTGTAGCCAAGGCTGGTGGTTAGTGGCGTGCGTTATGCGCTAGCGTTTTTAATGATTTTCCACAAGCGTGCTTTCCCTGCTTCAAAAATGCCGATTTTTAGTGATTTATTGCTGGGAAAATAGCAGTCGAGGCACGAGCACTAGCTAAAGAAATTTGTATTGTGGAAATTAGGCATAAATTTTAAGTGCTGGTTTTGTCTCATGGTGACTTGCGGTTTTTTTTTCTTAATTTTTAGCGCTATGGACAAGCTACGAAAATAAATGCTTATTTTTATTATTTTTTTTGCCCACCTGTAGCATGTTGTGTCTTATTTTGCCTTGCGGTTGTCATTAGATAGCAGTCCTTTGAAACAGTCGTAGTTACTTAGCTGCCCGTCCGACCTACGTTAACCCATGAATTACCAACATGGCGCATCATATTCAATATGACTGCGGTTATTTGGCATGTGGATTATGTTCGGTGGCTTTAAAAAAAGGAACAAAAAAAAGGATACGCTAACCTCGAATTCGTAAATGTATTCCTAAATTAGCGTTTGGGGACTACGTCGACGATTGTTACAGAATTCGTATTGCTGAGTGGCACGTTCTGTTATTTTGTTCGGTGAATGGTGGTGGTGGTGGTGGTGGGAAGAGTGGGG
>JAHWFP010100194.1:0-20982 GCA_023313725.1 Lithobius niger | reverse complement strand
CCCCCCCCCCCCCCCCCCCCCCCCCCCCCCCCCCCCGATATGGAACGAAAAATGGTGTCTGGAAAAAGTCGGCTGGGGAGGAGCTCCTCGCCCTTTCAAAATTTTTCAGAAATTTTTTTAAACCGTGAAAAAGGCCAGTTTGAATAATTTTAACTGTAACAAAAGTAGTATTTTTACTTTTATCAAATTTTGCTGTTTTATCTTCGGGTTTTTTTTGGGGGGGGGGGGGTGAGGACGGCAAATCCCTCCCCGTGAGTGCACGAAGATTTGAATTGTACGAATTTTTCCATGGTAGTACCGTACTATTGTAAGCTTTTGATATAATTACTAATACGTATTAACGCACGACTGTTCGTATCCCAAGATCTCCATCGATTCGGATGACATTTTTTTTTTAAAGTGCAGGAGACGATATTTATTGGGATTCCCTGCATGTCAAGCAGATTACATTGGTTTCAGCTAAATCGAGCAACTTGGCGGACCGTTTGATTCGTCTGACCTTGAACTAGTACTTAGGGCGTGTTTTTATTGGCCCATGCAACTTGTGTGGAAAACGGACCTCGCCTCATACGCCTTAAAATCCATAAAAGAGAAACATCTGACTTCACATCTGGAGAGATCAAAATAGTAATCGCCTAAAACTTGTTAAACTGGGTTTTGTCGTTTTGCGGACTCATTTTTATAATTTTTGTTTTTGTTTTTACCAGCAACTGACAAATTGATCAATGTACACTGGCGATGATGATAACTTCTAATAGTCATAGCTGATATTTGACGTTTTTGCTTGCGCGCACGTTATTTATCAGCTCGGTAAACGTAGACGTGCATCATAAGAACCGCAAGTTAGAAACAGGTCTTAAAGGTGCATTCCTCCCTCTTCGCTTTCCTGTATGGCTCAGTTTTGCAACATTCGTTCAAACGTGTGTGAATGTTGCAAAGGCACTCATTTTTCGATTTTTCCCTATGTGACAAACGGTTTTGCTACGTTCAATCTGAACTGTGTAAATGTTGCAAGAGCTATTTCACGCAGGATGCTCGAAATAAATGAGAAGTTATGTCCCTTTAACTGAGATTAATCAGAAAAGAAATTAATTTGGAATAAGCTGTTACAACGTGCAAGAACTCTCACTCTAATTGAAATTGATATTGGTATCGTTTACATCGATACGATGTTCGCATCAGTTCGGTATCGACTGATCGACTGTTTCGATAAAATATCGGCTTTTGCGCTGATAATTTCGCCAAAAATTTACTTATTTTTAATGATCCATACACCATTAGGACATTTTTTTTCAAGAGCTTTGGGAGCGTTCACAAATTGCATAACGCCTGGAAGGGGGAGGGGGTTATCATCTTTTACGAGGGGGTAGAGGGCAGTAAGACGAAGTGTTACGTAACACACTACTTTTCGCATAATTATGTTTTTTTTCCTAATTTATTTATTTAAGTTCTTTTAGGTAAACTATTATTTATAATTTCTCCTTACAACTTAAAATTTTTTTTTTTCAAAATCACTGGTCATTACGACCCTAGTGCATAAACGAATTCATAAAAAAGACGATACAATTGGTAGGGGGGGAAGAAAATGTTGTATTTTCAGGTGGGGGAAGGGTCATGCCAAGTTTACACTGGAGGCGTCATACCCAGGAGGGCGGGGGGGTAGTTTGTGCGAGAAAAAAGTGTTACGTAATTTGTAAACGCTCCCTTTCCAATGCTACTAACTTCAAACCGACAACCACACTAGGTCTCAATTTATTTAAAAAAATCCAAAAACAGGTTCCAGAAAACCCATGTTCTTGCAGCGAACACTTATGCTCGTAGAGCTTGGCAATGTGAATTGTTCAGTTCAGTTTTTCAGTTTTGTGTCCAATCTACCAGGATTGAAGGGATTGGTTAAGCAAGTAATTTCTGAATGTGGAAAAAAAAACCATAATCTCCAGAAAATTTGTTGAGATGAACTCCATTCAAATATCGGTGTCGGGTGAAGAATGCTACTTACTAAACCATCTTAACACTGGTTGCTATTTGGATTTGGAAATTGCTTTAGAAACGATGTTTTCGTGTGGTGGTGTTATTTTAGATGATTATTTGTTTTGAAAGCTCTAGGGCGTGCCAACACGTATAGGAGCTTATATGCCTAGTTTAATTCTTGTCAGCCGTTTTATTTTTGTTAGTGTGATAAAGGTTTTGAATCTTTCTAAGCAGGCAGTGTTCCTGCCAGTGTAGAATTCGGAAAATGAAACTAACGCCAGCTGGACACACAAAAAAAAAAAACGAAGTGTTATTTCAGTGGCTGAATGCTACGACGGGAGCATGTTTACTTGTCTACTTAAAGGCGCCGATTCACCATTCCGATAGCGTTGCCCATATTTTAAACACAGCATCCACGTTCCAGATTCTCTGTCATCCAATAGGCTTATGTGGGTCAGGTGATCTCGTTTTCGTTATGAAAATTCGCGTGTTGTTCCTTTTTTATTTTTTTTTATTTACCGCTATTTTCTTTATATTGCTCGAAGATTCTACGGTGCTGCATCTAGGAGTTAAAAAGGCGAAAAGGCGCCTTTAAATGAAGCATCGTTTCTCTTCATTAAAGGTCCATCCCTCCCGATTGGCTTACCTGTATGGCTCTGTTTTGGAACACTAGTTCAGACGCGTGTGTATGTTGCAAATGCATTCGTTTTCCTATTTCCCCCCCTTGTGATAAACAATTTTGTTACATTCACGCTAACCTATATAAATATTGCTAAGCTATTTTGCGCAGGATGCTCGAATATAGTGAGAAGGTATGTCCTTTTAACCTATTATAAATTTCACCGTTGCAACACCGATATGTCAGTAGGCCTAGAATTTTTGTTATCGATGGAGAACCCAATCTATCGTTATGCCTAACGCAAGTGCGAAGCCCATTTAAACGCTCACTATACTTATGCTGTTGATTAATGCTCAAAAATGCACCCCCATCCCCTCCCCATTCCTTCTCCATCACCAACTCCCCCCCCCCCCCCCAATCAAAGACCACTCTGCTCCGATCAAAGGCTACCAATTTTGTTCCTAACCCTAAACCTAACCGTAACCTTCTCCAGATTTACATGGCTGCCTTACCATGAACGAAACATGTAAATTGTTTTCCTAATGTTTATTCATACCCAAAACAGAATTTAAACGACGCAAAACGATTAAATTCTTCGTGGAACCACGATTTTGCTCTCTTACAGCAATGGCGCCCGATTCACGCTGCTGCACGCCTGTGGTTGTCATGGCAACGCCGAGAGGCAGCAAAGCGTTGCCGCGGATCAGTTAAAATTGGGATGTGCACAGCGGGTAGAACTGAACGTCATAAATCTGAACCCGCACATATACTGATTTCCAAGCTCAGACCCGAATCCTGTGTGACACTGCGATGTAGCCAACTCGAAGGAAGTGGTTATATTCGCATATGTTTTTTTTTTCCTGACAACTTGATACCGAATCGAAACGAAGGAAAAAAAAGCTGAAGCTGATCCATCTTTATAGCTTGACTGACTGTCTTTAAATTGTATGGATTATACAGACAACTTTATCATACGATACTACAGGGCGGCATAAACCTTTTTTTTTTTGGCGCATTTGTCGACTTCCAGCCTATATCTTCAATCAAGGTGAAAACTTTAAATTCAAACTGTTTAATGTAAGCTCAAATCATTAAAGGACATCTTTCACAATCTCCAGCTTTCCTTTTTTCTACCAGATGATCAATGTACTAAGCTTACCTCTCCTATTGTGCGCGCAGCGTATCTTGAGTCCTACAGGTATTTTATGAGCGGCTATATCTTCGTGGAGGGAGCGGCTTTAATCGACGGCCGCCATTGTTTTTGTAACCATCTTGGATATCAACAAGGTGCTCTGCTATCGAAAACATACAATCGATTATCTGTATTCGTTCTGGGGCGAACTCAAGATAGGCCACGGACACTATAAGGCTCAACACTACAAAACAAACCTTACCAGTAGGTAATATATGGAACTCTCTACCTGATTATGAAACATGTGCCCCCTCAACCAACGTTTTCGAAAATAGACTGGATGGGCACATCACAGATGATGTGAAGTATACTATTTTCATTGTAAATCTGCCTTTGCACATTTATTTTTTACGCACCTCGACCGTACTGGTGTGTGTATGAAGTTGATTTGATGAAACTTTTTTTTCCCGTTTTTTATAAGGTTTGCAACATTCCTTCAAGGAAATAAGCAACATTATGTTGCTATTAAATTAAAATTAATTAATTCTCATAATAGTGGCTATACTCCTTAACCAGTCTATCTTCCATGAGATGTGAGCGTGGCCATAAAGCAATATATCGAAAATCAATACTGTCGACGTAGTTTTAAGAAATACTAACCGTATCGCCTGGTATCGTCGTATCGCAATAACGAGCTCTTTATCGCTTAGTCAAAGAAGTATTGCTATAGTCAAACACTAATAGCCGCCAAATTCACTAGACCTATGGTCAATCAAAGCAGTGGTGTCCCAGCACTAGGCAAAGTTTAAATGAAAAACATGAACATAGCTACTCTCAATAGCGTTTTGCAAGTGTTTTCCTACAGCAGGGCTGTCCAAAAGTCCAGTCAAGTCAATATCAGTACAGCATAAATATGTTTAGTAATGGGACACACATAATGATCCATATAACACTGATATAAATAATGTGTTCTTGCATCATAGCCAAAATTGCAAAAAAAAATGAGAAAAAATTGGAATTTTTTTTTCTTGGGGGGGGGGGTGGGGGGGGGGGGGGCGCGAGGGGTGAAGAGGCAGGCCGAGGTTTTTGGTTCGAATTCGGTTATGTCACCCCAACGATTTTAAGCCTGCAGCTAATAAAATCATAACGACGAATTCTTTAAAAATAGAATATGGGCTAAGATTTTCCTTAGCACCAGTTTCTGTTGTTTCCAATCGTGTGGGCTGTAAGTATGGGCGCCTTACTATAATCCATTTTTGTCACCCATCTTAGTTTTCGTTTATTTGGATGTCAGTTTTGTTGTGTTACCTTAGGCTCTGAACTGGTGCCCGATAATTTCTAAAACCTATTGAATATTTCCTGTTTTTGTGATTTCGTGGTTTCACGGTTAGAACTGGAAAAAGTGGAACAAACTGTGAAAATTACTTTTTAGCAGGAAAATACGAAAATCTACTGTAAAAATTACGTTTTAACTGAAAAATACTGGAATGTACTGTACAAATTACCTATTAACTGCAGTGGAAGGTACTACAATATACGTCTGTACGTAAAACTTACATTTTAACTGGAAAACAATAGAATACACTCTAAAACTTACCTATAACTGGATTGTAAAAATTACCTTTTAACTGGAAAATAGTGGAATATTCTGAAAAAATTATCTTTTAAGTGGAAAACACTGGAGTATACTGTAAAATGACATTTTAACTTGAAAATATAGGAATATACTGTAAAATGACATTTTAACTTGAAAATATAGGAATATACTGTAAAATGACATTTTAACTTGAAAATATACGAATATACTGTAAAATGACATTTTAACTGAAAATACAGGAATATACTGTAAAAATGACCTTTTAACTGGAAAATACTGGAATATATTGTAAAAATTACCTTTTTACTGCAAAATACTGGAAGCTACCGTAGATATTACCTTTTAACTGGAAAATAATGGAATATTTCTTAAAAATTACCTTTTAAAGTGGCACTATCACCGATTGAAATGCGAACGAAAATACCGTGGCGCCATCTAGCGACATTGATATTGTTAACCTTTATAGCTTGCTCGCAGGTGCACGAGGATGAACCAAATTTTCACTCAATAATTAAGGATGTCGTGGCTTGTTTGTTTCGTTAAAAGAAATGCCGTTATGCATTCCTTCGCTTGGTGCAAGCAAACGCTAGATGGTACTACACAGCGCTAGATGTTGTCAGAATTCGTCTGCTTCAATCGGTGATAGTGCGACTTTAAGTGAAAAACACTGGAGTGTACATTACATAATATGGTACTGTAAAAATACTTTTAAACTGGAAAATCTTTCTCAACCCTAATCTGGTGTTGCTGTCGATGCGCCTTCAAGACTTGCAACAACAAAAAATGCAAGTCAAAAAAAATGCAATGCATGATTGAAGTTCTCATTAAAGGCGGGTTATCACCAAACGAAAGTTTGGAGCATCGAGCGCTATCTAGTTCTCTCTAGCGCTTACTCGCTGCAAGAAAAGGAATGCACAAAGAAATATCTTTTAACCCAACAAACAAGCCACGAGCCTTCTAAATTACTGAGTAAAAGTTTGGTACGCCCTCATGCACCTGGAAGCTAGGAATGGGTCGGTAACCGAAAGCGAAACCGAATTTTCAGTTTTTACTGAAAACCTAAACCGAAACCCGATTCGGATTTTGTGTCGGTTTTACGTACGGTGTCGAAAAATGAAAAATTGATCTGTTTTTCTATTTTTTTTTTTTTTAATAATTATCATTTTGTACGCATAAATGACAGTAATTAAAAAGAAAATAGTAGAGGAAAATGGTGCCACAGCTAGGTCCATGGTCTATGACGCTGCTGAAAGTGAAAGCAGGAGGGAGTTAGAAGCTAGTAATACTAATGTTACAAGAAAACAATCTAGAAATAGCAGGTTTGAGTGGAAGGTGGCAAAAACCGATGCCGAAACCAAAACCGCGGTTTTGTGTGTGTGAAAACCGAAACCGGAATCGAAGTTTAAAAATTGAAACCGACCCATACCTACTGGAAGCAAGCCGTAAAGATTAACGATGTGAATGCCACTTGATGGCGCCACGGTGTAGAATATAAAGAAAATACCCTGGCGCCATCTAGTGACAGTAATATCGTTAATCTTTACAGCTTTCTCACAGGTGTCACGAGGACGTCCCCAATTTTTACTCATCAATTACGGAGGCACGTGGCTTTTTTGTTGTATTTAAAGGTGTTGCTTTGTGCCTTCCTTTGCTTGCTGCGAGAGAGAACTCAATACGGCTAGACGCTGCAGATGTTAAGGTGGTGGCAATCCTTCTTTAAGTCATGTCTCACTCTCAAGTTTGCAACTGTGTGTAAACTTCAAAATCTGACAAAACAGTTGCCTTTAATTTTAGAACTACCAAGCAGCTACTGGAGAATGTTGGAAAGGCCGCTCAAATGGCCCTGGAAAATGCTTGAGTTTTGTCATTAAGTTTTCAAAAAGGGATTTTTCACAATTAACCGTGCCTTTTAATTTAATTATAAAATAGTTTGCTGAATATTTTGAAGGGAAACGTGTCCACTTATCATGAATATCAGCAGGTAAATTGACGTAACTTTATTATCGTAGCGCACAATAATTTAAGAAATGTTCCTTGTCGTGAGGAACGCCATTATGAGCACGAGCCTGGATACCGGTAGTGCGCAGAATCGTGCACGTTTAACCTGAGGGTTGTCTTTTTTTTTTTTTTTTGGTGATTATGAATTTCATTAGACGGCAACTTAGTGAAATATGCTCTTGCCCCGAAGACGTAGTTACCCTACATATTTTCGATGGAATAACATCGTTGGAATACGAATGCTTGTGCTTTTTTCCCCCGCTTTTTCTGTCCTCTTATTGCTGAATGAGGGAAATGTCAGGTAAAAAATCACCTGTAAAATGTTCAGAGACGAATGACCCATTTATCCTATGCCGTCTTTACGTAAATGGGCTTTATTCTTAAAAGGAAACTTCGACAATAAACAAATTGGTTCATCAATAAATAAACAAGAAATTATTTTAAAATGATCAAAACAGACTACTCGTGTCTACAAGAGTGAGGTAGGGTGTCTACAATAGAATTAAAGCCCATATTCCGAATGTGTTTCTAATCTAGAACTCGGATGGAAATGTCGTCATGATTGCGTAGTAATTTTGAGAGGCGAAATAGTTATTTATAAGAAAAGAAGTCGAACGGCATATGATGTAACGCCATTTACTGGCAGAAAAATCGAATAAAATATTATTATGGAGCATGAATTTCTGTTGGGTGAAATCGTGTACAGAAAAAATATTAATAGATGTTCTAGTTGTTAAGGTATAGCAGGAACAAAGTTGCCTGTTGAAGGTACATTGTATTGGCTAATTTTGAGCAATAAGCTGGAGTTTCATGTTTAATTTGCGCTACAAAAAATAGCTTTTTACTTAGCAACGAATAAAACCTGAAACTCCATGAACATTTTTATTTTTTACTATTAAAGGGATATACCTCCCAGTGCCATTTTCATCGATCAAGTTTACCGATTGCCATCAAGTACGGCCCCAAAGGTCTATTTCCTTACCGTTAGTCTTTCCCTTGCTAAAAATCTTTTTTCAAATGTGGCGTCTAGATTTTCTGTTGAATATAATGGAACTTTATTTACTAACGACTCGTCACTAAATCATGCATTGCGCGCGTACAATAATCATGACGTTTCATCTCTGTGTGTACATCTACTAATTTTCTAATAATTCCCATGAGATCTAAAATCTAATAGACTAATGCGGTAAAAATTAAAATTAATTATTCCAATAGATCGCCGAAGCAAAATTATAAGACACTAGCCTAGAAAATTATAAATTGTGATTTTAAAATACGAGAATCATTCCGGTTTGTGACGACACAATCAATGGATTCAAGCTGGCTGGACTATTAGGCGCAATGCCACATGAGACAGTAGCTATGTTTTTCGCTGCGAGGAACGAAGCTACCGTCTCAGTTGACCTTAGCTGTGGTAAATACGCGGATGTGATCGTCGCGTGGGTGTTAAGAAGCAGGCGGAAGGCGGTATGTTGTTTTAAAAAATGTAAAACACCAGTTTAGACGTGTAGTAAATGCACTATATCGACTGTCTTCTTTTCCTTTGCTTTAGTGAAAGATATATTGAAACCGGCAGAGGGTGCTGTTTGCACCCATCGTAAATTATCATGGTGCGCTATTTGCGTTTGTTTAATTGTAAATTTAATTGCGATCGGAGTTTCTAAAATCATATGCTGTAAAAACGGAAAGGAATTATGCTAATTAATCGCCGAATCAAAATTGTAAGATTAAAATTGTAAGGTAAAAACTGCGAGATTATCGAGTCAAATTATAACGTATAATGGTAAAATGACAAAACCAGCCAGTTGTATTTCTCAAGTCGTCGTCAAAGCGACGGACACGCATGCGCGGTTTGATTATATACCATAGACAGAAACTCTGCTTGCACAAAAACAGTTCACTAAGAAGCAGCCTACGGTCCCTCGACAAAATAATTGCTGGTGGTGTTTTATTACCATAACTTTAGTTAATTTTCCTGCGGGACTGTTTGCTACATTCTTTCAAAATTATGTAAATGTTGCAAAAAGTGGTTTCGAAAGGGTATATGGCCTCTGGTGATACGACATCTGCACTGCTTGCTCAAAAACTAAACAAGTCACTTGGAAATATAGTAACTGATAAAATAAATTGCTTGGTATTTTCGATTGCCGTACTTATTTCCCGCCCTTTGACAATAAATCTGCACACCCCTCCTAAATCTAATTCGTTGTGATCTGATTGTGAAATAATAACAATAATTGTGTGGCCAATGAACTAATGCGTAGGCTACAAACCTACATTAATTTTAATGTGTCCGGACGTGGGAAGTCCACTCCAGTCAGCACGCATCATTGCCCAATAAATCCGCAATTTCCCTGCTTCACTTAGAGGGCGGCGCTCGCGTCATCCTGATGGTATTGGGGGCGAAATTCACACGTTCAAGTACGCTGGCTGCACCGCCTATTCACACGATTTCTGGCTTTTCGTGTGGGAAACCGAAATCCTGCTGGAATTATTGTGAAGTGTTTGGTCAGCTATTAGGGTTGGACGTAGCAACAAGTTGTGTGGTTTGCAATTTTGTGGACATTTACGGCTGAATGCAGTCTTCTTTGTTCCCCTTGCCGTTATACCGACCCATTTTGGCCTCCGCATATTATTGCTAAAACTGGGCCAACATCACTACCTCAATTGTACCCAAGATGTGTCGCAACAATATGGTTTCCCTCCAAGGATAATATAGTTGTCAAACAATAGCAACAACATCGTCAACACTGTTAATGTCACCATAACAATGTAAGACCCATGCATCGCCTTGGCAACCAATTGTACTGCTCGAGCCCTGTGCAAATATTATATTGTGCCCCAATCCAATCGACCAGGTTTTCATCCTACAATATTTTTGGTAAATTTGCTTAGAATTTATTTTCCTCCAACTTTCTCTTCTCCGCAATCCTCCCAGCTTTAGTAACGTCATGTCCCCCAGACCTTCATAAATTTCATCCCAATCACATTTAGATCAGGAAGGTGTATCTTTTGTAAAGTCGGGCGAGCATTCCTAGTCCTGCACCAAAAAATTACCATCGTACAAATGGCAATCCAACTCGATCGTTTTTATCACTTGTTTCACCGGCAATTTCCACCTGCCATTGCCATTTTACCAAGTCCCAAGATCCGTTCCTCTATTTTGGTGCATCGGCCGGTAATCGAACCCGGGCCGCCCGCGTGGCACACGAGCATTCTACCACTGAACCACCGATGGTCATGGTAACCACTGCAGTTTCCGTCTAGCGTCTGCTGATTGGCATTGTTACATAAAAACAATGTATAAAACAAAGTATAACAATAAAACGGATCTTTCAGGGCCCCATAACTCCGGAACGGGACGACCAATCGAAATTTGTATTTCTATAAAGGGCACATCTCCGGAAGTAGCTCTTTCAAATGAGCTAAGAACCAGCTTTCTACGACAAATGGTTTAGCCTGTAGAGACCATTGTATAAACGTGTCCAAAGAAGTAACAAGTCCAAGCCAAAAATGAAACTCACTATTCCAGCTTAAGTCCAGATCTCCGAAGTGACAAATAGGAAATTAATAAAAGTTGGTACACACGTTGACCAAGTCCAACAAAGCTTATATACTAAATTTGAGTGGAAAATATTAAAAGGCAGCGGAAAAATTAAGCATCGTAATTTCGGCTTTAACATGGGAGACCGAGGTCAAACCTTACAGTAAAGGTTACCGCCTTTACTAATATTTACATAGTTTTGACTGCGTGCAAGAAAACTGCACCACACAGGAAAGCTAACGTTCAGCATAATGGAAACAAGAGGTGTGAGGAGGGGAGGCAGGTGAGATCTTGAACCTCAACAGACATAGCCGACAAGTGCGACGGGTTTTTGTATCTTTATATTCCTCCAGGGTTCTGGATATTGTCCGGGTCTTTGACGTTTTGAGGGAGTGAACACGACGAAGGGGAAAGGATATCCCGTGAAGGGGAAGAAAGGGACCCAGGAAGGGGAAGGGGGGGTGAAGTCAGGGTTGTGGAGTAGGGGAGGTACTTGGGAATCAGGATTGGACTTGGTGGTACAACAGCTGGTGTGATGGCGAAACACTCCCCCCTCCCAACTTCCGCTTTCCGTCCACCCCCTCGCCGCCCCCCCCCCCCCACCCGCCCCCAATCTTTCGTTTGAAAGTTAGCTGAGCTTGGATTGATGACGGATGGAGCGGAAGGAATATTTGGTCAGTTGAGAGGGAAAAACGGCAGATGACAAACTTGCTGTCTGAATGGTTAATATGTGTAAGGGATTTAAAGATGGAGTTGGGGTGGGGGGATTCAACATTGCATGGTTGAAGTGTATCGAAATCGGGTCGAACTCACAAGGGAGTGTTTCACTTCCTATAACGTTTCGTAGACGCTCTTGTTTGTTTTCGTGCGTAATGCACTAAGTTTGCACACGACGTGGCCCAATAACTACGTCAAAAGCACGTCATTTTCGAGATTAGACGAGTATATCGACCACCAGAGAGTTCATACATTGCAAACATGCCATTAACAGAAGGGGAGTGGGGGTATCCATGTTGATCTCCATCTTGTTACCAGTTCGAGGAAGGCCCACTGGTATAAAACGGAAATGTCGCGTTCCGGCTCCCAGTCAGTTCATTCAACAACGCCAAGAATCTTATTTCAGTAAAGAGACGTTAGGCATTGAATTACCTACCAGCCCAAATGAGAACTGGGCCAGGAGCTCTGGAAGGCGAGATCCGCAGTCTCTCGCCCAATAGGCTTTGAATAGCACATAAAAGTCCCTTGAAACCTCGCTTCAAAGAACGTTTCTGTTTGCTTGAACCAGTCGCCAAACACTATACTCTGATCTCCTCATCTCTCCTACCTTGTGTAACTGCGAGTATACATTGGAGACCACAATTCAGACGCCAGATTCATCGGACCTGGGCTCCAATTTTTCACGACAAAAGTGGGAGGAGGCTGACCGTTGTGGACGGAGGTTAGAGCTGCGCCGGGCTTAAGGAGTTGCGAAGTGATGCTGTTCCGTCGATCCGCCTCCCCAAAATTGAAGGCCGCGCTATCGAAGTATATGCTGAAAACTGTGCAAACGCCGATAAAAACAGAGAACATCGTTCTTGAACGCGAATAGAACAGTGAAGGCATAGGAGAGGTCCGAGTCTGGGGGGTGATCGGAGGGTGAAGTTGGAACGTGGCTTAAATCCTCCCCTCATCCTATCTGGCTACACTTTCAGTTGATGAAAGAGATCGGACTGCAGATGGATGAAGCGGAAAGAATTTTTGGTCATTTGAGAGGGATGTCGGACAAAATACTTCCCCCTAATGGGTGGTTTGTTAAATATTTGCACATGTACCCTCCCTGCCTGCCTGCATGTTTTGAATCGGAGAGTAACATTACTTCAGATAAGTGCTGGGTCGAAGAGGTGACACCAATTGGACCTAACATTCGTATTTACTTTTAGTGTTTATTTTCCCTCTAGAAATGTGGTACTATACCATTTTTTGGAGGGTTGGGGCGGAGGTCTGACAGGGTCGGCCTAGTCTGTCGTGCGTTACTTGTAAACTGTATTAACTTCGTTAAGGTATAAAACAAATAAGGAAACTCTTTTTTTTTTGGCCAAGCGAACAAAGCGAGTGAGGTCTAATTAATACTCAACTGAAATTGGATTTTATGTATCTGTTTGGCAGATAATGTTCGAAATTTTGTTCTGATTTGGTTGGAATTTCCTGACAACGGAGGTTTGGTGCATGAAATTCACGAATTCAAAGATGAAATACCGACCTCAAATGATTTGTTGAGATATTCGGGGTTTTAGCAGATTTTTAGAAGCTCATTTTTATTAGCAGCGGTAAAGGAACCCAACCTGTAATTCAACTGGCCCCGATCACTGCATGAACAAAGATATTTTCCGTAATGTAACGTAGTGAAAGTTCTTATAGTCCAAAGAATGCAAAAAATAATTAAAAAAAAACACCACTACCAATTTCAAACGTTTTGAAACAACGCGGTCGCTTCTTTTAACGTTTCTACAGCAAATCTCTTTCATGGTGGCACAACTATCCAGATGAGCTCGTGAAGATCGGTGTTGGATTCGTTCGCTTTGGCTTTGCTGTCATATTCAAAATACAGAAAACAAATTAATGCAGCATCTCACGCTCGGACGAGTAATTTGTGATCTTTTGAACTCAATTATATGCCTAGGAAATAAAATTAAAAAAAAATCTCTTCCTGCACTATTGTGCCCATCAGTAAGCTCTATAAATACCATCCGGACTTGCGGTCGGCGAGTTGCTTTAGGGCGAAGTGTGGCGAACATCAAAATGATAAAGATCCGTGTTTATTGAATCATCAGCTGATCTTATTAGACTAATGAATTCTATAACGGCGCCGCGCCCGCGCGATAGTAGGCCCGCTGCTGCGTCCTGCGTCGGCGTCAGTTTTAATCTATGGCCTCATCTGGTGGGAAGAAATTTAGGGAGAAGGTTGATTGGGAGCAGCGCTTCTCGTTTGTTCATTGTGTATAGAACAGAGGCCACTGAGCTGCGTACGTGCCTTCTGGACAGAACGTGGGAAACATTTCCCACCTATTCTGGTACGATGCCGTGTTGAAAGTCGCTGATCAGTTCCTTGAGTTGCCTTCTACAGCGGACAAAGAGAGAAGTAGGGTGGGTACTGTATAGTTGGGGAAGAGATGAATGGCGGAGAATATTAAAAACCCTCGAAGAAATTATTACAAGCAGTATAAATAGAGCAGTGACACGACGTAGTATTATTGCATATAACTCTATGCTGGAGCCTTAATGGGTTATCTGCAAGGTGGACTGCAGAGAGAAACAGAAGGGCGTCATACTGAAGCCGATGCTGTGAAGAGTGATTTCTTAGACCTAAAACGCGTGATTTTTGTTGTTGGAGAAAACAACGTTATTTTAAGCCTAAGAAATCCGCTCTAACGTTGTTTTTCCCTCCATTTTTATGTTGTGCACCTTGTAGTTATGCCCACCAAAACCCATACTGGTGCCAATATGGCGGCAAATGTCACTACTCTATGGACGTAGTTGCTGGGCTTGACCTGCATGCCACTGAAAAACGTCAAAAAAGCCACCCTGGCATGCATGGCATTATAGCATAGGTTTCCCATCCCGGGTCTATGGAGCAGATGCCTTACTGGCTACGAGGCTAACTGTGGATCCGGTCCGTTGAGTAGCTGCACTGGACGCTGAGGTAAAGACATTAGTTTGTCAGGCCATTGCTGTGAGAGCGGGTTTCTTGGACGTAAAAAAAATGCTCATTTTTTCGGCTCAGTTGGCTCTCAGAGAACCGGCTTGACTAAAGACGCCGTTGTTTACTACCACCATTTGTATCCAGTGCACCTTGCAGCTAGCTCAACGTTTTTCATAGATTAGAAAGTTAACTAAATATAGCATCCCACTTCTTCCAGCGGCAAGTAATGCTTCCGGTAATGTTTTTTGCGTTCGAAGCAGCACGAAGGCAAAGCATTATCGGAGGTAGAGTAGCCGTAACTACCGCTAGGGCTCCGCATAGATCTGGAAGACAGGGTTGGCAGGTTTTTTCCACCAAGTGGTTAAAATCGGTTTTTACCATGGTTTTTGCCATGTTTTTGCCCCTTTTGCCAAAAATATGGCAAAAATCGACTTGAAGTCTTAACCCTCAAACTGCGCGTGGCCACGATAGTGGCCAAGCATTCCCGTTTTGTACTGCAAAGGCCACGATAGTGGCCCTGTTTGATAGCTGGAACTCGATTGGTTCTAACACCACTGACGTCTGGTATTTTTCGTTGTAAACTCTTTGCTGATTAGCTGTGAACACCCACAGGGTTGATGACGTCACATAAATCGACCAAATTAGCCAATCCCAGTCATCTTCTTTGTTTTGAAGTTGAGCGGCAATCGGCAAAAGTGTGGTTTGGGAAATCCCAACACGCTGCGTCGTCGCACGTGGTTTCGTGACTTTTCCCAAAGTTTTTACCGAGTTTATTCTTGTAAACAACAATGTAAAAGGTGGCTGCAGCGATCGGGGGTGAGTTTGGAAATTGTTTTAGACTACAGAGTGTCAACAGAAAGTAAAAACGTGCATTGTCTTTCCGTTTGTTTACCTAATCGTATTTGCGGCCAGCCGCCAAACCAAAACAAATGTCGGACTTGCCACACCCGTAAACAAGTGCTTTGAACATAACTTTAGCAACGCATAATAGTAATTTTGAAGATGGGGAATGTTCAGACTTTGATTTTAATTTAGAAAATGATAATGATTGTGCATCTTAGGTGTCAACAGATAATGAAAATTCCGTTGTTGACATGTCTGATCTTGAAGCATACAGTGAAGCCGACTCTACACGTGATTTCGGCAGCGCTGCTGCAAAGCCGTTTGCTATTCAAAGTAACACGTTTTATTCTCTAAGAATCAAATGTAGACAGTTTTAAATATTTGTAGGTCCAGTGTTACGCACCCTAGTGCTCAGACCAGTGCTAAAGGTATAAAAAGAAATAGAGTTTTGCATCGTCATCTTTTTCACGTAAGTGGTATAAAATATTCGCCACGCACACACGTGCTTTTAGGCTGCGTGCTATCAGGCAGCAAAAATTTCTTATAGTCCCAGTGTCAGTAGAAATTTATTTTGGATAAAAGTGTCAGTGCCACAATTTTGGATACGCTATGCAAGTTTTAGATGCCGCAGCGAAGGTAGGAAAATTTTGCTCCGTTTTTTTTTACCGTAGTGTTATAATTTTTCTTATTACGTTGCTTACATTTTAGTGTAGGCTGTGGCTATTGTACTCGCCCCTCCCCCCAGTATAGGTGCCTAAAAGATACATCATATAATAAAAAAAACAATAGGCAACGTATTACAATTGTATGTATTGCAGCTTTTGCTGAACTGTGCCAAATAACGATTATTACCGGGTCTATTATTATTATTATTATTATTATTATTCAACTTATTATTACTACTATTATGAAATTAATTATAATTAATTATACATTATAACTAAACAATACATGGGCCAGTTAGCAGAGATTCATGATTGGGCTTTGCTGCCTGGCGTTACTAAGCAGGGTAATTTGGCTTTCTTGCAAAGCTGCTGCTTATGAAAACTAATCAACAGGTTACAAAAAAAAGCGTAATCTTCTAAAAACATGTCTGTGGTGCAAACAAATTTTTGTGTGTGCTAATAATACACTACTTAGCACTTACAAACAGTAACATAAACAGTTTATGCAACAATAATTTTGTATTAGACCTGCTCAGGTGATCGTTATAAAATGGACTTTTGCAACAATAGGTAGTGCAACAATATTTTTTCCCCCATTTTGTTTTATTCACAAAATTGATTGCACCATCAGTTAGCCTAGGGTCTCTACTTTCCAAAACTGTATAACATGTTGAATTTCGTTAGGTAGTTTGGGAACTATCAATATTTCACTGCAAGCCTAAGTTTTCTAGCAAAACACTGCACAGTTCAGCTAGAGCTGTGTTATTCCATGCACAGTTCTAGGGTTAATAAAGAAAAAAAGCGTGCCCTACAATCGTCAAATATTGGCAAGTACCCCCTGAAAACGTCACGTCGTTTATTTTGAAAATTCGTATTAACTTCTTATTTGCCTTTCATACGCTTATTGTCAAAGTAAAAGATATTCTTTTCACAATATCTATGCAAATTTATGCAACTGACTGTCGACAATTTGCATAGATATTGTGATGAGAATATCTTCTACTGTGAAAATAAGCGTATGAAGCCGCTTGCTAGTTTTTGTCAGTTTTAGCCGGGAAAAAACTGGTAAAAACCATGTTTTTGCCACTGTCCTGGCAAAAAAATTATTTTTGCCGGCAAAAACCCAACCCAGCTGGAAGAAGTGTCGAGATACTATATTCTAGTTAAAGTTCCAATTTATGGCTACAGCCTCATTACCAATACGGCGTTGTTGTCTCTGCAACGTATTATGGTGGTTTCGATATGTCTGTTCAAGGCTGAACGATCATACGGTTGTGGGTGGTGTGAACATCACTAACTGTCGTCATGTTTCATATGAACAGACGTATGGACTCTCACATAGTCCTGCAATAACAGGCTCCAACTGAAGTCACCGATGGTTGCTACTCCCCGTCCACCTAAATAGGCCACTCAAATCCATCTATTATACTGTGCTCAACTCATTGCAGATCATCCGAAGCCTCAATTCAAACTAAAGCACTTCCCTTAAAGAGACTTTCTTGATGTTCTGCAATCTCAGATATGAACGTGACATTCCACACCGAGTTCTTCGCTGCCGATTTACTTGGACATATTTTCATCTTGCTTCTTGCATTTTGCTTTTAATGCATCCGCTCCATGTGTCTACTGTAAGAAAATGCTCGACTTCAGAGCGCCAATTACTAAGGTAACGTAAATTTGGTGACAATTGTTGGAAAAAGTGACGTGACCACTACTTTGATGAACTCGTTTCTCCTTTAACTTCCTTCAACCATCTTTCTCGTAAGAGTATTCCCCCTAGAAGAGGTCTGACGTGAAAAATGTTGTCACGGAAGACGCATGCTGGGCGTTTGGTCTCCTTTAAGCCCGACTGTCCGATCCTGATAGGTGAAGAACCCTTTATCAACTGCGGCCAGATAAACGAAGCACTTGGCCATCCTGTCTGTCTGTGGCCCCTGGATTGAATGGCGCTGACAGCTGCTAGCCATAGTTTACGATTGGAACTTTAAGTGTCTGTTGGAAATTAAGCGTGTGATTAATGAGCACGTTGGGACCCAGTTGGCCTTATTTTGATTAAAGGGCCACAGAGGGGGCATTGTTGAGTGACGTCGCGTGACGTCGTTTCCGGATGAGTAGGGAAGCGGGAGGCGTTCTCTCAAGAGATTGTGAGAAGTAATCCTTCATTAAACATGCCGGTTGGGGGGGGGGGGTGCAGCGACTACCTATAGTCGCAACCGTTCTTCTGTACACTTCCACTTTTGGGCCACTTCCGCTTCATACTTCCGGTTTTCTTTTATTCATTTTAAATAATATTTGGACGCCGAATCTAATGGTGAAAGCCGTTTGTCTCTATCTGTACCATTCCGGAATTGCAAAAGGTGTCGGACGTACAAGTCGTTGTACAGAAATGAAATTGGTTACAATTCAGGGGTGCTCCAATTCAGCATGAGGTATGGGGGAGTGCTGTAAGTTCCCACAATGGGCTCCAGAAGATGGCGCGTTTCCAGAAACTAAACTTCCCAATCTAGGATTTTGTTGGGCGTGTTTCGCATACTTTTAATACTCATTCTCAAAGTGTTACAATCTACGTTTTTGTTCTTTATTTTAAGAAAATTGTGCGTGTGGAATGGGTGATTGAGCATTATTTCCGGTTCAGAACACATAGCTCAATGAGTCATGTGCACGTGAAATGGTTGACTGTTTATCACTATATCAGAGCCTATAGTTGTGTGACACGCTACTAATGTTAATGTCTTAAAGCTAACTAAAAGTGATTTAAAATGTATTTACTCTCCGTCTTTTCGTTCAATCATGCAGAGCATCAAGCGAAGGAATAAACCAAGAAATGCTTCTTTGGAAAAAATCATAACGATTTTAGAGAACTCTGGTACGCCGTCGGGTTGGGAACAAGTTGGACACTTTACCTATAAAAAGAACAACAGTAAGTGGAGCCAGTGATAGGCCCGATTCCCTTTGTGATTCGGATTTGCACCAATTGAACATGGAGTAAATGGCAGTTACATTCCATTTCTAGCTCATCTCCATTGAGAATTAATTGCATTCATATCAATAATTCCAGTTCAAGTTGATGAGTCAAATTCAGTTACTTATCTTGCTCTTTATTTGTTAATTCAAACTCATTCCAATCAATAACTTGTCATTCTTCATTCTGCAAAATCAGTTCGACTTCACTGACTTCCTGCATGTTTATGATCCAGCCCCACTAGTTCCTGTCTATTCGCGGCAAATTCCAAGAAATGTTTTGACAAATTCGCCGAAAGGTCAAATTCTGGACAAAATGTAGGAAATTCCCCATGTAGACGTTGTTAGTGGAAGTGCTTCTGCAGTCGGGTGGAATTGGTGTGGATTTTTGTGGTTTTGGCAAGGAAGCCATGACGGAGATCAAAAAATAAAAGAAAATGCGTATCGCAGCTTAAAGGTACATTCCGCCTACCTTATAGCAGCCACGAGCAGATCGCCAACCGCGCATGTTACCATCGGACCGTTTCACGAGACTCGGCGTACTAATACAAGGCCAACTGAGATAGGAGATGCGTTCCCCGCTGCGAGGAACGCAGCTACTATCTCAGTTAGTCTTGGGGACGAAACAGCATGAACGCAAAAATTGTGTCGTCGCAAACCGAAAAGATTTTCGCATTTTAACGTCATGCTTTATGATTTTTAGGCTAGTATCTTATAATTTTTCTTCGGCGATCTTTTGGCATAAATAACTTTAATTTTTACCGCATTATTCTTTTAGATTTTGGCTCTCGTGGTAATTATTAAGAAATGATTAAAAATGTATACATGCACACACACACACAGATGAAACGTCATGGTGATTGCAAGTACGCAAAGGATCATATAATCGCAGGATGCTATTAAATTAGTTCCCAATATTCAACAAAAAATTTCCTAGATGCCACATTTTAAAACGGATTTTTAGCAAGGGATTGACTAACGGTAAGTAAAGAAGACATTTTGGGCCGTACTTGATGTGGAGGATCGAAAAAAATGGCGTTGTGAGGAATGTACCTTTAAAAGCAACACTTCGCATTCCTCGTGCTTCGACCACCAAGTGTTAAGTGGCATATTTATAAGGCCGTCCGCACACGACCTACCTCGGTTTTCATGGCACACACCTTTTTTTTCCTCTCAGCTGATATTTCCCTTTATTTTCACCGACGGATTTGGCCAAAAATTTCTTTGTGCCTACAAAAAAAAAATCGGTGTTACTTTTTAAACAATTAGGATAAAAATCATTTGAAGTAAACCGTCATTTTGAATTTTCACTGCAAACGGCCGCAACCGGAATGGTAAATTAAGAATTCTTTGATGGTAATGACATCACAGTAATTGCGTGTCAAGTAACGACGAGGTTTGCTCTGCACCAAATTTGGTTTGAAATGGACTTTTAACGGAAGTGCAGTAAACGTGCTCGTAGAAGACAGACTTCGCGACCTTTTTTTTTTGATGGGGGGGGGGGGGGGGGGGGTGGTCGGTGGAAATGAAAATGTGACCCCCCCCCCCGGTGTCCTTCGGGCCCCTGAAAAAATCTTGACCCTCCACCCACTCATCAAGATCCAAAACTAATGTAACCCCCCCACCGCCCATCGCAAAAAAAAATGCGTTTTTAGTATATCTATTGAGACTGTCTGCAGCCAAGAATAATGCAGTAGCCAAATAAGTAAGCAGCTCTCCACACCGACAGTTACCATCAGTTGTACGGAAACGTGACTCGTTTTTAACGATAAGAGGCGTTGGGTTAAAAATGTTCTAAAAATGTACCCTATACCCATCTCTTGTCGAGATTTGTACAATCCGTATGATGAACACACTGTTTGCTTGTATGCCCACATCCGTAACATAGCTCGCCACCTGAAAGACAGAAGAAGCCAAGAAACCAGGTATCAACTTCGCTTTTCTACAAAAGTTCTTTGTAAAAACTCTAGGGC
>JAHWFP010100193.1:26376-40166 GCA_023313725.1 Lithobius niger | reverse complement strand
GCCCGCCGGCGGGCGTTGCGTGCGTTTACAGTCAGCCCAACAGCTGACAACTTTGTAGCCTTTAAGCGCTGTCGTGCCCGTGCCAGGTTTGTCATCCGTGAGGCTAGACGTGCTTCGTGGGCTGTTTATGTTTCGTCGATCACGCGCTCCACGCCTTCTCAGCAGGTGTGGCGGAAGGTGCGCCAGATCTCGGGGAAGACCGTGCCTTCCCCAGTTTCACAGCTGAAGGTGGCGAATACCGTGATCTCTTCTGTGCCGGATATCGCCGACTGTCTTGCGTCTGCGTTTGCGCAGGTCTCGAGTGATAACCATTATGATCCTGGTTTCCTCAGAATAAAGCGTAGTGAAGAGGCTCACCCTCTAGACTTTCGCTCCGACGGGCTAGAGGAGTACAATTTACCGTTCACCAGGCAGGAATTTGTTTCCGCTTTGTCCAAGTCGCATGACTCCGCCCCAGGGCCTGATGATGTTCACTATCAACTGTTGAAACATCTGCCTCTTGCCTCCCAGCAGTTCTTGCTGGAGATGTTCAACCGTGTGTGGGCAGAAGGCTCTGTTCCGGCAGCGTGGAGGACAGCAGTGGTCATCCCGATTGTGAAACCGGGCAAAGACCCTACTGCTCCTTCCAGTTATCGCCCAATCGCTCTGACTAGCTGTGTCTGTAAACTTATGGAACGGATGGTTGGTGAGAGGTTGGTCTGGGTGCTGGAATCACGGGGATTCTTCTCTGCGTCCCAGTGCGGCTTTCGACGGTTTCGGTCAACCATCGATCATCTGGTTGCCCTTGAATCGGATGTGAGGGAGGCTTTTCGCCTGCGTCAACATCTGGTTCAGGTTTTCTTTGACTTGGAGAAGGCGTATGATACGACGTGGCGTTATGGGATTCTCCGTAATCTCTATAACTATGGCTTGAGGGGACAGATGCCACTGTTGCTTTCTGCCTACCTCTCAGGCCGTTCTTTTCGCGTTCGTGTCGGGGCGACTCTTTCCCGCCCCTTTGTCTTGGAGAATGGTGTGCCTCAGGGAGGTGTTCTTAGTGTCATCTTGTTTGCTATAGGGATCAACCCCATTGCTCAGCAAGCTGCTGTTCCCCAGTCATTGTTTGTAGATGACTTCGGCCTGCGCTTTCGGGCAGCTCGCATGCAGACCTGCGAGCGGCAGCTACAGCTGGCAATTAACAAAGTCCAGACCTGGGCGGTAAGTAATGGTTTCCGGTTTTCTCCGGACAAGACTGTGTGCATCCACTTTTGCCGCCAACGAACGCTGCACCCGGATCCTTGCCTGTACTTGGGACAGGCACAAATTCCTGTTGTCCCACAGGCACGTTTCCTGGGCCTGGTGTTCGATTCCAGGTTGTCTTGGCTTCCACACTTACGTCAGCTTAAAGACAAGGCTTTGCGGGCGCTTAACATCTTGCGGGTCCTGTCGGGCACTTCATGGGGTGCCGATCGCGCTGCCATGTTGCGCCTCTACCGTGCCCTTGTCCGCAGCAAACTTGATTATGCGTGTATGGTTTATGATTCGGCTAGTGACTCCACTCTCCGGATGTTGGACACTGTGCATCACAGTGGCCTGCGTGTGGCGACTGGGGCATTTCGAACTTCTCCAGTGGTCAGCCTCTATGCTGAGGCCTCGGAGCCACCTTTGGCCATTCGTCGGCGACAGCTTGCCATTCAGTATGCTGTGCGTTTACGTGCTGTGCAATCCAGTCCTGCTTGGTCCATGGTTTTTGGGCCAGACTTGCGAGTCGGTAGACGCAGGGTGGGTAAGGGTGATTTCCGCGATAGGCTCCAGCAGTCCTGTCAGGAAATAGCCTTTGAAATGCCCTGCGTCTTGAGGCTTGGGAGAATGCCAGTTGTCCCTTGGCTTGTCCCAGGTGGCAGTTTCATTTTTGCTCTGGCGTCCCTCCCGAAGGGTTCCACTCTACCAGCAAGGTACTTACAGGAGTTCCGGCGGCTGAGTTCTCAGTACGCCGGTTATCAGCGCCTGTTTACTGATGGGTCGAAGTCAGACGTTGGCGTGGCGTGTGCTTGTGTGTGTAAGGGAGTAACGGTTGCCCATCGCCTTCCATCAGGCTATTCTGTGTTCTCTGCAGAGCTTTTGGCTCTTGGTTTGGCGGTGGAATGGATCCTTGGCCTTCAGGGCACCCATTTCATTGTCTTCAGCGATTCCATGAGTGCCCTGGAGTCCTTGGCGAATTACAATCCTCGGAACCCCTTGACACAACGTGTTCAAGCTTTGTTTTTCCGCTTGCCTGGCCAGCGGAAAATCGTGCTTTTTTGCTGGATCCCGGGCCATGTTGGGATAGCAGGGAATGAACAAGCTGATTCTGCTGCGAAAGGGGCCCTTTCTGGCCCTCTCGGTAGGGATCTCAGCGTTGTTCCCTCAGATGCCTTTCCAACTCTGCGTCTGAAGTTACACGCTTTTTGGCAGACCTTGTGGGACAGACAGGACGGTAACAAATTACGGGCCATTAAAGGGACTGTCGAGGAGTGGCACTCGGCGTGTCGCCGCAGTCGCCGTGAGGAGGTTGTGTTGGCCCGTTTGCGAATTGGTCACACCCGACTTACTCACTGTTTCGTTTTGCGGGGGGTTGACCCTCCTGAATGTTATTGGTGTCGACGGCCACTTACGGTCCGGCACTTACTTGTTGATTGTCGCCATCTTGATGGTGTTCGTCGTCGTTTCCATCTTCCGCATGACATTGCGCGTCAGTTGGGCGATAGGTCTGTCCTCCTGTCCGGTGTTTTTCAATTTTTGCAGGAGGTACAGATGTATGACAAGATTTAGATTAGGGGTTTGAATAACATCTCTGTAATGTGTGGTGCAGTGGCAACCCGGACCACTGCACTGTGACTGAGGTTGGCGCCAATGACCAAGTTGTCGACGCGCCATTAAGCCTCAATCCCCCCCCCCTTGTGACAATTAGTAACGAACGAAATATCTTTATTAATAAAATCGAGTTGTCGCGTCAGATGGACGCAACGAGACGGCCACACGACGGCCGACGGCCGCAAGTAACCAACCGGATCAACAGTCGTGGCGCCATCTCTTGATAGTCAACGCAAGCGAACGAAGCAATATCAAGGCCCGCTGAGATAGTAGCTGTGCTCAACTCCATGCCTGTCAGCTTGCTTCTGTTTCGTGATGCTAGGAGTCTCAATTTGATCGTTACCTTTATGTGTTTAAAGTTTAAAGTAAGTCAGTTCAAGCTGTACAGATTTGTTAGCAGTTGTGTTGTAAACAAAAGACAGCATCTAATTTTTAAGTTTAAGAAGAACCAATCGGGATTCTGAGTACGAAACTGCTCCAACTTGCCCTTCACCTTGAGCAGACTCCAATTCCCAATAAAAGTAGCTTTCTCCATAACTATTAATAAATCTCAAGGGTAGACTTTGGACAAAGTAGGGATTTATTTACCCCCAGCCAGTATTTGCACATGGACAATTATACGTAACCTTCTCACGGGTGACTTCCGAAAAAAATGTTCATGTACAAATACTAAACACCAACAAACAAGAGCAATTATTAAGTGCAAAAGACAATACATTTACGGAAAATATAGTTTATAAAGATATACTTTAACCTCGCACAAGAATAGCAGCACTCAACTCAAATGTAAGTAAATCGCAACACATGGCAACACAATCAATAAGTGTACTGCCACTTACATGTACCAAATCAAACCCTTGATGGAAATATCACAGAATCATTACAACACACGTGCGTAGCATGGGCTTACATCTAGTTGCTTCAATAATGCTGACTATTACAGCCGAGCTGAAAGTCGGTTGAGTAACAATCACCTTCGGGTTAATATCATGCTTGGTATCAAAACGGGAAATTCAGCCACACTGACAATAAGAGTGGCGCCCGCCAATGAAAACGCTATTTGCTTCCCTAACAAAACAAAACACCAGGGATTCCAAGGCAGGGGAAGAGGGATGGGGAAAATTCAGACCACAACGGGGGGCCACGGGGCGGGGGGGGGGGGCGGACCGTTTTCATTTCATGATGCCTAGTAACGTATTTCACTCTCACGCATGCGGGAACCAGCTAGACCAGCGTGGGGATATCGTATTAGTTTATTACTATTATTATGGTAACGATTGTTGATTTTCTGATTCTATGATGAATTGATAATTTTGCATTTTATCTAGGTGTAGCAGGTGACCCTTCTTGGTCTGAGCACCGGTAAAAAATAAACGCGTGTGGTTGCATTTTGTTGGGGCGTGCTGGCAGCTGAACTAAGGAGGTTCACAGCCACCTTTTCCAGGTGTGGTTACACGATAAACCACAAGCACTACTTAGAAGTGTTACTTGACCATGTAATGCTCAAGTTTGATAGTAGTGGTACGACAATTGCTGAAGTCATTACTTACAGTTCAAGTACTACTTGCCCAAGTAATTGCTTGAGCACTACTTATGTGGGAAGCTGTGGTACGGGCGTAAGTCATAAATCTTTTCACTATGCAAAGTATACTGCCTCCATAGGCAACAACGGTTACTTAAGTCTATTCATGACAGAACTTGACAATTTGCTCAAACCCAGGCATTACTTAGCTTTCAGGTAGGGGTTTTGAGAGAGCAGTGGTAGGAGACGATAACTTAAGTAATTACTTAAGCATAGGAAATGAATTCATTACTCAAGTAACAGGTAGTGGTACCAAACTATTACTTACGAAGCAACTGTGACTTAAGTCTTTGCTTAAGTACTCATAAAACGCAGCTGTGGTACGGGCGTTAGGTTCAATTCTAGCTTGAATTTCATGACTGTTGCTTTGATTGTTTCATGTGGCTCCAGTGAATTTCTGGATATAAGCCATGACTTACAGCAATTGCTTTAAATTTTTTTATTATTTGGTAACGGATAAGCGAGCCGCAACGTAGGCCTAATATTTCACAGTATAACTTTTTCACCGTCTTGGCGTTCGATCTCACCCAACCAAGTAGGAACGTCAAGGCAGTAGTAGTATGATCGCACTCTGAACATTAGACAGATGAACGAACTTTTTACTCGTAGGGAGGGAGAACCGTGTTTGCTCACACTCATTTGAAAAGATTCAGTTCTGTAATTCTGCTTTTACGTAAGACAGGAACATGTGTGTTCTGTTCTGTTCTGTTCTGTTTCCGTTTTCCGTGTTGTCGTAATGCAGAACGTAAACGACAGTATTTTACGTTCGAGCTACGTGATCATGCAAGCTTGTACCTGTTGGCTCAGGTGCTTTGATGTAATTATTTTGTTTATATTTTCAATAATTTCTACACCCAGATACGGAGCACCATGTGTTTAAAACAATTAGCTGAAGGTCAGGAAGCTGCAGTGAAGAAAACAAGTCAACAGGCTATAGTCAATGCCATCGTCCACATAACCACACATTGCATTCCCCTGATAGTAAATGTACAGTCACGGACAGTGAAATATGGACACTTCTTCAGGGGCAGAAAGAAGGGACTGATCGATTAGTTGTACCACTCCACTCAATTGAATCAGTTGTCTGTCTTCTGCATATGACGTCATCTGGCTGGCTGGCATCAATGCACCACCACCACCTGTAGAAACTATTCAATTAAGCTGAATAGCAACATTTCCACCATTTCCAAAGTCATTATTTCACGTTCGCGATTTAAGGGGTAGCAAGAAGGAAATGTTGCGTCATTTATACTAGGATGCTCCACAAACTTGTGAATTTGGCAATGTCGATGTATTTTGTACACACACAGAAAACAGGGTGGTGAATGAAGTTGACTGGGCTTTGCCAGTGCAAATTCGCGCATCGCCTAACACTTGCTCTGGTCGGCCGATTCCTATAGACTACTTTTTTTCTTTTGCAAAAAGTAAATTGTAGCTTACAGATGTAACGCCATTAAAAGAATACAGAGGCGTTTAAAACCCCTTCGCGACCAGATACGAACATGCGTTTGTAGTAGAAGTGGTACCAAGCCGAACCAGGTACGAACATGAGTTTGTAGCAGTTTGCATTCTAGTCTGTTAGCCCTCAAGAGCTACTGGTTCGGCGTGTGCACGGTTGTGTTTGGATGCTGGTTTCCAATGGGTTAAAATCGCAGCCAAACGCAGTGACAAAAAGACTAGTAAAAATGCAGGTTCCTGGACAAATTATTAGTGACGATTTTTTTCCTTTTTAATTCCTTGATCCTGCTGGAAAAAATGTTGGTTAACAGCTCAGTCAAACACATGGAAAACATGCTGTTGACGTGTTTGATTGGTTTGACCAAACATGTCAACAACATGTTTTCCGTCAAGTTTGATTTTAAACAAATGCGGTGAGGAATAAATCACTTTTAACCCCCCCCCCCCCTCTCTTTGCCACCTACAGTAGACTGAGTTGTCGACCAACAATTTTTACCAACACAATTTTAGTAAACATTAGTTTTTAGTAAACATTAGTAAACATTAGTATTAGTAAACATAATTTTACTTTATACTTCACCCCCCCCTCCCCAACTCCGGTTCATTTTTACCACTGAAATTCTACTTTAAACGCAATATTTTACGTTTAAACGCAAGTCAAACGTCGTGACTTGAAATGTTACTTTAAGCGAAATTTTACTTAAAACTTTAAACCTTTATTGCCCCCCCCCCCCCCCCCAATCCACCTCTTCCGGTAGACAAGTGTTCGACCAATATTTTTTCCCATTTCAAACATTTTACTTTAAATTTGCCTTCTTCCCCCTCCCTCCCCCTCCACCTTTGGGGGGACAACTTGTCAACCAACAGTTTTCCAGCAATATTTACTTTTAACATTACTTTAAGCAAAATTGTACTTTAAACTTTATGCCCTCCCACCTCCGGTAGACAAGTTATCATCCCCCTCTCCTCCCCCTGCAAGATTTTAACTTAACCTGAATGGTGATGAATTAATCACTCCCTAGTTTTCATTTTTTTCAGTTTTAGACATAAGCAGTGACGAATTGATCATTTTTCCCCATTCTCTCTACTATACTATCACCCCCCGCCCCCGGGCATCCGGCAAACAAGTTGTCAACCAACACTTTCTGAAGCAAAATTTTATTTCCATGACAAGTTGTCAAGAGCAGTTTCTTCCACCTGTGCCATGATTTATCGAATAAACGGAAAATTGTCAGCGAGTTAAAACGAGAGGAAGACTATCAGTGAAACAGACAATTGAGTGAAATGTGCATCCGTACTACGGGAGTTACTCATTCGTCTGACAAGTGTTTTAAAATAGAAAAAAAAATAAGATAAAATAAAATAAACTCAGGTGCTTCTATGAAAAACTAACCCAAAGCTAGGTTCATTGCGCAGTATAGTAGACAGACATGTGCAGAGATATTCGCTGTGGGTTCATTGGAATTACATAATGCACGACTCACGGCCTAAACTAATGGATAAGACGGCCAAGCAGTAAAGCCGAAATTTCCACTGTCCTTATTTCATTGTCCGTGACTGTACCTTACTCATCTATTTCAAGGATTGGTTCCATGAACGTTAAAAAAACGTGGCAGATATAGGCTTCTCTTGATGTCCATTAAATAAAAAACAACTTAAATTTTGGACACGTGCCTTTCCTGGGAGAGGATACAAAATAATTTATACGGCTCGTTAGTTTCATCTAATAAAATATTAGAACGACACAATAAAAACCTAACCAGGTCAAGACGACAAGAAAGTTGCAAGCAAGTCATCATGGGTATTATACTGCAAATATAAAATGACGGATTTTTTTCTCTCTACTGTACATCATTCCAATTTTCATGAGAGAATGAATTGGTTTTTTTTTCACCACTATATTAAACCAACAAAGACTATCAGGTAAGTCCAGTTTAATTCAGGTCATCCAAAATCAGTCTTGAATGGTATTATCCAAGGTGAATACAGGCACAGTATTGCCAATAGTACCCTTAGCATGGACAAGAATGAACAAATTTGTAGAATTTTTTCTAAACACGTAGAGAATGGTTATCCGGATATAGTCATTAGGAAATCACTAATATAGCCTTTAAAACAAAATTTCTCAGGGTGATGGGGTAAATTCAGTAATCTACCCTGAGTGCACTGCAGAAAACGCTTCTACCATATACTGAAATTTACCCTCCTGGGAAGAGATGTAAATGAAAAAGTAGTATACGCTGAAAAAGGAAAGGAGTTAGAGTGGTCGCTAAGCCTTTTTATGCCATTAAATGTACAAGACAATACCTATAAGTACAATTCAGGAAATTATAGGCTTTAAAGGGTGGGGGTGGGGGGGACGACGAAAAAAGTAGAAAGTGACGAAATATCTAGAGAAAAGTGTTCCGTGCACTAGCCACTCCCAGGACATATACAGGATATTGAGTACGAAACTTCTGATTCTTAAGCATAAAAAACAGCACATGTTGAAAATAAGAAAAAGTTTAGTGCCATTTTCCAATGAGTCACAAAAACCGGACATGTAAGACTGGCGAAATAGATCAGTAATTATCAAGACATATTTATTTAACTGATGCGGCTAATGCCTCAATCTCATGCTGATATGATAAATCGCACTGGAGTAATGAATTTAATAAAGCATTTCCCAGACGTGGAAAACTAGAATACTTTAGAAAAAATTTGTTTGAAATATAATACCTATGATGCTTTGTTTCCCTCCTTCTTGTTGAATTGACCTGGTTAGGTGCCTTGCATGGTAACAGTTATTGTATCGTTTTTTAATATTTTATTAGGTGAAACTAACGAATTGTACGTATTATTTTCTAGCCTCCCACGAGACGGACGTGTGTGCCTGAAAATTAGGAGTTTTTAATTGAATGTACATCATATCAAGGGAAGCCTGTGTCTGCCAGGATTTTTGTAACTTTGTTTTCACAAATTGAAACTGAAACAATATGGTTTTCACAACTTTGAAATACAACTGCGAGTTGCTCAGTTTCAAACAGCTTGAAAGGATCCGTTGACTTTGTTCCCTCGATAGAACTTCAGCGCTATTTTTTATTGTATTTCCTTAAACTAGGAAACAGGCTTTGGTCCTTTTGTAGGTGGGAGAGGATAAAAATTTATTTTAAATTTGTACTACTCTCATTTTAATGACTTTGATACTTGCTAAGGTTTCTTAAAAGTCTGGGTGCCATATTCGGTCGGCTACGTTTGAGCTTTTTGCCGTTTGATGTAAAGCTCTATGTTAGTCTTTTTACATTTTAGTATTTTTTCTGGTAGGCCTAAGCTACGTTTCGTATTGATTTTAAGACGCTTTCGTCTGCTCCCACATTTAGTTTGGTTCTTTATTTGCAGCCTTTTCTATCATCGCCGCCATCGAAAGTTAAAATGGCACGTTAGCCGCCGTGGTTAAGCTAGCAAAGAGCATGGCACCATCAATAAAGATTGTATTGTTTATAATTATTGCTGAATATCTTTCCTATAATTAGAATATTAATAATAAAGCATTTAACTAAAATCCAAACATGGCAGTACTTTACAATAAATCATTTTTGACGAAATCATTTTTGGCAGTTAATGCTCACAAAAACAAAGCTATTCAAAGTGATGGCCATGTATGTCATAAAGCCAGTTCAAATACAGTCTATTCTTTGGTCTATTCTCCTCTCCCACCCTCCTGAGAGCCCCAAGGCAGTTTGGCAGTTTAAATTCACACAAAGCACATCCACTCAAAAGGATGGCTGTAAAACCAATTAAAAAGCAATGCCACGTTAGCCGGGAGAGTATGGGGGAGACGACTCCTTACCCTCCCCACCCCATCCCCTCATTCCCTCAATTGCAACCCCTCGACCACCCTTTCCACTACAATATTAGTGTCTGGCTTGTAGCATTAATCACAGAGCAGCTTTAAAAAAAATCTTGAATTTTAAAAAATCTTGAATTTTAAAAAATCTTGAATTTTAAAAAATCTTGATTTTTAAAGGGCAGTGGAGGGCCCTTTGTAACCCTTCCTGACTTTACCCCCTAACACAATGTTAGACTCTGGTTTATTGTTTTATACACATATTTCCTTAATTTAGCCTTTTTTGGTCAAGATACTGAATAATAAGGTAAAATTGCAGGCTTGTTGGACATGGGAAAGGGGAAGGTTAGTGACATGGGCTCGCTTGGGGAAGGGTATTGGTGTGGGCCCATTTATAATTTCCCTAAAAGGATTTTCCCTACAATGTGAGCATTTGGTTTGTGGCATTTAATCACACAACAGCAAACTAAACTTATTTTTAAAAGTCGTGATTTTCAAAGGGTGGGGAAGACCTTTTGTAACGCTCCCTTACTTCCATCCCACCACAATGTTAGTATCTGGATTGCTCGATACAATTGGTTTAGATTTTTGGTAAGATACTGCATAATTATCTACAACAATACTGTAGGCTTGTAGTAAATGGGAAGAGAGAAGCAGTGGTGTGGCCCAATTTATAATCCCAACTAATCTTTCCCTTACAATGTTAGTGTCTGGTTTGTGGCATTAATCACTGAGCAGCATGAAGGAAACTTTAGTAATTTTTAAATGTTTTTTTTTTTTTTTTTTGTTTATTACTTTATGCACATATGCCCTTGGATCCCTTCCCTCACATAGATAAGCACTTCTCAACAATATGATTTAACAACAGTTCCCCAAAATGCATACAAATTAAATAAACACTCCCTACTTCACTTCACTACAAAAAACATAAATGCTTCTATGCCATTATTTGGCCATAATAATAATTCTGCCAACCTCAGTGGCCACCAAACAACTGACTAGGCTGAACAAGCAACAAGTTGCAGGGCGAAAAATTAATCATATGCACACAAACGTTCACAACCCTCCTACCCTTGTTGAAACAGCTCTCTAACATTGTAATTTCGCAAACAAAAATGGAGTCCATCCATGTCACATGACCCTAGACAGCCAATGGCACACAGATGAATTCATGTGACACATGGTGTTCACTAACCAAGAAGCTGAATTTCGTCCTTCATATTTGTTGGAATAGTTCATTTGTCATAGAACAAACTGTACATCACAGCAAAGAAAATGGAATCCATAGGATTGAGTTATGAATTGGTCTCTGTACATTCAGTTGCAGGGAGGTGGGCATTTTAAACAATTAAGGTTGCCAACACATGCCAGGGGCCACATGTTTGCGTACCAAAAAAATCTGAGCTATCACAGATGTTTAATGTTCCACAAAAATAGCAAACAATTTATTACTTCCAAATATTACGTTATGAATAAGGTTTTTTTAATTATTTTTCTTGTGTGCATAGGTCTGTCACAGCTCTAGGGGGGGGGAAAATTAATAAAAAATTTCTGGAAATGAAAGAATTTTTTTTAGGTCACTGAAGCACAGAGCCTTGGTAAAATAAAATAAAATTTATACGGGAAAAAAGGTAAAACACTTTCTGGTAATGATAATTGAAGAGCTAAGTCTTTTAGCCCCTTTTTGGGGGGGGGGCGCCCCGGCGGCTTAGGGCACATACTCGCATACCAAATGACAGATTGCTTTTTAACTAGTTGTAAGACGAACACAGCCATCCTTTTGAGTGGATGTGCTTTTTGTGAATTTAAACTGCCAAACTGCATTGGAGCTCTCAGGAGGGTGGGGAGAGGAGGGGCGCATCTACCTTATACCAAAGAATGGACTGTATTTTAACTGACTTTATGACATTCACGGCCATCACTTTGAACAGCTTTGTTTTTGTGAGCATTAACTGCCAAAAGTGATTTCGACAAAAATGATTCCGTTACCAGAATTTCTTTTCCTCTTTTTCTGAAGAATTTGACTTTTTTTTCCTTAAGGCTTTGTTTGGCCTAGTCACTTAAAAAGAAAAATACCCTCCTTCACAAAGCCATTTAACAGCCTCCTGAATTTTTTGACTAAGCTGGGTTAATTATTTTTTTGTTTATAAGCTGCCAAAGAACTATAGTGAAGTAAATTTTATTGATTTTCGTTCGGATGATGATAAAAGCAATCATATCAACTTACGATAAGGAGACCATGAAAATCGTGCTTCGTTTAAAGATGGCGGCCATTCAAAATGGCCGCCACCCCTAAATTCTTGATTTTTGTCTATTTCCATCGACAAATCAGAAGCATAATATGAAGCAAAAACGTTCATCACACAACTTTGGACAGGAAAGGTGATATACATCTTTTACGTGCAAGCAACCCTTGAACCCCAAAGTCGCATTTAAAGTATATCACCCTATTTGGCGTGAACGCTCCTTTTTACAATTGGTTGTTACAGTGATTTTCGTGTTTAAAGAGCTCTTGCAAGCCCTCTAATAGCCCGAATTAGACATGTTTAGGATTTTCTGAAAGGTGGAGATCTCTGCTTTCCATCAATTGTAACCAAATATGTTTAACTTAGATAGCGACCATATTTCGTCCATTTAAAGATGAAGTTGAAAAATGGCGTAGCAGCATGGTGATTTTCGAATTCAAAGTGCTCTTGCAAACCCTCTATTAGCCCGAAATGGTCATGCTAAGGATTTTCTGAAAGATGGGGATCTGTTCTTTCCAGTAATCCTAACCGAAATCGTTTAATTCAGATAGGGACTGTCTTATGCTTATTTAAAGGTGAGGAGGTAGCAGCGGAGTGGCGAAAGTCTATAGTGATTTTTGAATTCAAAGTGCTCTTGCTAACCTTCTAATAGACCGAAATGACCGTGCTTAGGATTTTCTAAAAGATGGGGATCTATTCTTTCGATCAATCCTAACTGATATTCTGCAACTTAGATAAAAATAAAAATACGAGCATTAAAATAGCACTTTCAAATTGTAACTAGCCTTTACTCCATTTACAGCTACACCTTTAAACGGCTGTCGGACGATACCTACCTAAGTTAAACAATTTTGGTTACAATTGATGTAAAGAATAGATTTCGACCTTTCACAAAATCCTAAGCATGTCCAATTCGGATTATTAGAGGGCTCGCAAGAGGACTTTGAACACGAAAAATTGAAAAAGGAGCATTCGCGCTAATTAAGGGTGATATACTTTAAATACGATTTTGGGTTTCAAGGGTCGCTTTTACGTAAAAGATGTATATCACCTTCCCTGTCACAAATTGTGTGCCGAAAGTTTTTGCTTCATCTTATGCCGTTGATTTGTTGACGGTTAAGGAGTTACAGCCAAAAACAGTTTTCTGGGGGGAGGAGGGGAACTCACCCCTTACCCCTCAAATTTTCCAGTTACCCTTCATGTGCATCCAATTACCTCTATCTGCCTTACTAATACTTGATATGAGATGTGAACTGGTTAGCGACACCGGCAACAAAAGATGAAGACGTTTTTGGGTTTGTACCTGTAGTAGCGCAGATGGTTGGTTCTAAATTGTATCACTGGTCGTCTACTGGACTGATTTTAAAATTTTGTATGTCATTTGAAGGGTAATTAAACAACATTCACGTTTTGTAACCGATCCTATGTCTTATTGTGAAGCGCGTTGGGAGTTATATAAAGGAAACGGAGTTATGTAATTCTTTGTGCACACTTTGGGAGCATATATTGAGAAATTCATCTGGATTCGAGTGATGGAACCCAGTAACAGGAAAGATTGTAAGTTTTTTCCCGTTAATTTGACATATCGTACACTTTGATCCGGTCCATAGAAACGAAAATACATCAAAATCAAGTATCTTTAAATGGGGCACAATTTTGGTGGTCTCCTTATCTTAAGTTGATATGTACGTTGGTAACTAACGACTGACCAAGCGGCTTGCTTTTATCATCATCCGAACGAAATTGCCTATTTTGGCTTACAATTTACTTCAGTACTACTAATAATTTGTGTGTTAAATTAGCACACAAAGTGTTAGTAGTTCTTTGGCAGCTTATAAAAAAAAAA
>JAHWFP010100193.1:0-26366 GCA_023313725.1 Lithobius niger | reverse complement strand
TTAACGCAACTACTTTGCTCTCTGCACTCCAACCAAAAGAAGACGTAGCAATTGTCCTCTAACACATGACGAAATGACCACCATACGGAAAGCCTGGTAATCGTCACTGCAATTGCCCCACCGTACACTGTATGTAGGGCTGCTAAAATGCACAACGGTGTGGCAGCGAAGCCGCTTCTTGCTTAAGGGGAGACTTGAGCATACCTCATACCTTTCTCTAGATTCCGTGCTTCAAACTTGAATTTGAGCACAGGTTGAAGTCTTGAGTTTTCGTTCAGAATACCATTTTCAAGTATGGCTTTAAGTTACTCAAAATGTAAGTCAATGCTTGAGTTAAGTAAGGTTACAGAATACCATCGCGTACTTAAGCACGTTTTCGAGTTCAAGTCAAGTACTAAGTAAGCGTTCAGAATACGGGCCTTAGTATTTTACTCTTAGTTCTCTTATTCGTAGACGAGAAATATAAAATAAACATACAAGTATGAGTTGGCCCACTCCAATATCCGAGAGTGCAGCGTTTATTAGCCTACATTATGCCATCTAAACATCAGAGTAGCTACCGTTATACGCATGAGTTAAATAAATACAGATGCAAACCTATTTACGTTACCTTTTGGACTTATATGTCAGACTGCCTGAGCAGGAAATCGAACCCACGACCGCTGAAACCAAAGGCCGAGGGTCCTTCAGAGGTCGTGGGTTTGATTCCCCACTCAGGCAGTCTGACATATAAGTCCAAAAGGCAACGTAAATAGGTTTGCATCTGTATTTATTTAACTCTTGTTGAGCCTTTAGCTTTCCGTCGTTAATAGTTATAAGCATGGCAAGGTAAAATGGCAAAAATCTGTCTTTATTACTATGTTATAAACAGATACGTTTATGATGGTTTCTACGGTGTAGTTTAATTTCTTTTCTCCAGTATCCTTAAAGACAGGGGCACAAATTTTTGAAAAAAAAGACAGCGTGTGGTGATTTTGATATCTTTATAGTGCAGTCCTACCCAGACACTATTGCATGCATTGTTGTTGTACTGTTGTGGCCTGGTTGGCTAGGCCGTGTCAGTATGGCTCAGTAGCAGGACCTCGTCCTTAGATTTCAAAGGTCGTCGGTTCGATTTCCCGCTCAGACAGTCAGACATATAAGTCCAAAAGGCAACGTAAATAGGTCTGCATTCGTATTCTGTCAATAACTCTGACAAAAAGTTTTATGGTGTTTGTGGTCTAAATTAATTGCAAAGATTTTAGGTTTACCTGACGACCAGGTTTTATCTCATGCACACTACTTCGAGTTTTATGATGACCGCTCTAGTTTCCTAGGTAATTTAGCTTTCATATAAGGTTTACCAAAGAAATGCGTAATAAAGGTTGTAAACGCACATGAAACGAAATGAAAAACCTAATTGCACGTTGCATCATCCATGATGATATTTTACTGATTAGAATGGTTAAAGCACGAATGTTTATAGTACGAATGGGGCAAGGTGGCCTGATGGTTAGCATGACCGTCTCTTGTGCCGGAAGTCCTCGGTTTGAGTCCGGCCTCAGCCACCCCTGGAATTTTCGGTTAGAGAAGAGCCCTGTGATGCCTCGTGCTCATGTCGATTATGGCATGTAAAAGATCCTAGGAATTTCCGATGGGATTAACCTAGCGAAATGGTCCCTCTCTCGTTCTGGCGCAACGGCTAACACAAGTTGCTCGTCAAACAACAACATCTCGAACTATTATTAATATTATTCAACTATCATTACTAGGAAACAGGCTTGGGCCTATTGCAGGCGGAGCGAACAGGTCTTCATTTCCAACCTATATTTAGGTTTTATTTTAATGGCGTACCAGATTTGCTAAAGCTCCTTAAAAATCTGGGCTAAGTTGGCCTCTTTGCCTTTTGGTGTGAGATACTGCTGCTCTTTGCTTTTTCATATTTTAGTTGTTTTTTTAATATAGGCCTATGCTACGTGTCAAATTTATGTTAACAAGCTTCCGTTTGCTCCACCATTTACTTTCTGTTTAGCTATTTGTAGCCTCTTTTCACAGCCCACAGTAAAGATGTGGGTCATCGCTGCCGAGTAAAAATAAAGCAGCACGCATAGCCACCTCTGTTTTGAGCTGCCGCTGGCGATAATTCTCACATTGTTTATGGGCACTGCTGTGCGAAATATAGTTCGTATATTAAAATATTAATAATAAGTCATTTAACTGCAAGCCAAACAATCATCAGTACGATAGTTTTACAATAAGCAGAAAATTCTAAAGGATCACAATATTGCCCCTGGTATAAGACTTGACACCGCCACCAAAGAAAATGTTGAGGCACACACCTCTATCACACACTCCAACAACGATCTCTATTATACAATCTAAAAGAAATAACCAACACAATTGTAGGTTAAAAATGTGTTAGCGTTTAGGCCTAGTTTTTGGTTTTAGGCTTAATTCTTAGAGTTTAGGCCTAATATTTACCTCCGATCTAACTTCGTAAGTAGCAGCTAACAACGCTGGGTCGATTAGGCCTATTCTTCCGTGCAACACGGTTTCGGTTTCGAAATTTCACTTACCGTGGCAACGAGAAATCTTTAAACTATGAGAGGCAGGCATATTATTGTTTCGTGCTTTGGTGTAAATACGTCGTCTGCTCTAAGTATTCGGTTTGTACACACCGCTTCGCCTTGATACAACGATTTCAGGTTTCATATTCGGGATTCCCTTTGCTAGCGTAGACGCCAATTTTTTCGCCATGCTGAACTGAATTTCTCCAAGCATCTTTTTTCAACCGAAAGTAATATCTGTCGTTAATGGAATCCTTTTGTTTTTTATAGTTGCGTTTCTTCCTATAGTGGTTAAGTGCAACTAACAAATGTTATGATTCCGTTGAGTTACGTCGAAAATGGTTATTAGCTAGAAGGAAGCAACCAACATTTAATCTGCTGTGTTTTTTTTTTATTTTACTTGACTACCACCAGCATGGTGTATGCTTCGTCGGAATTCCTTAACTATTCAGGATTCCAAATTTACAATGGTGAGTGTTAGAAATAAATTCGAAAATATTGTAATGTCTTCCTTAATAATTGTTCGATTTACATCAAATTTTGGCTTAGCAATACTTTTGGGGGTATAAGGCGATGTACCAAATTTCATTACAATCGACTTTTCGTTTGGGCTCCACCTAGACTAAAAAAGTACAGGCAACTAACCAACCAACTAACATTTTGCAATTTCGTGTCCGTGATAGGCTACGCTTCGCTCGCTTTGTTCGTTCGCGCCGCCAACGAAACATGGATAAGTTATGTCGACACTGGAGTAACCAGAGGTACAATTAGGTACAATGAAAACTTTAACGTTGAAAAAAAATATTGCATTAAACAGGTTCTGCATTGCAACATTGTTCGAAATTCAATAAACGGGAAGAATTGTCTAAAGACGTCGTTATAAAACAGAAAACGCATTTTCAATAGTAATTGAGGACAGATAGCCCATTAACTTTGTTGCACCTAATGACTATCTATCCTCAATTAATGACATCGTAACTTCATGAAAGGGGGGGGGGGGGGGGTAGAATATAAAAAAAAAAACCTCATTTTTGTATTGACGAACCCAGGGAGAATGGCGGATAAACCGCTCTCAATTATTTGTATTATATGATTTTGATTCAGCATTCGCTGCCTTTGTATGTTTTTTCGGTTGATAATTGTCATGTTGTACAGCCGAAACGTTAGGTTTTTTTAGTGTTGGCTTTTTGTAACACTTGCTGCGTTTTTATTAATAGAACAATAACAACGCGAAAGGTGACTAACAACCGTCAATTTCCGATTTGTTTTTGGATTTTGGCATTCTTCCTTTTTCCATTCAATAAACTTGGTGATGAGCTGGCTGCCTGTGCCGAAAAGGCAAAAACATTTTAATTTGTGCGCAGTATCTGCGGTACCTAGATAGTCATCATACTATCTCGCTCTCTCATTGGCACTGGCTGTATGCAAGTAGAAAACCTGCTTTTTTGTGCGCTCACCAGAATTATAACTAAGTACAATTAATTACAAATTGAAGTAATATTGTAACAGCATTTGCAAGAAGAAAAAAATCAAGTGGGCCTAATTAGTAATTAGAGGTCAAGTACCATTTAAAAATATTATTTTCAGTGACCAGTTAGCTTAATGAAGGGTAGGGGGAATTGAGGCTTAATGGCATGACGACGGCTAGGTCATTAGTGCCAAACCTCAGTCACAGTGCAGTGATCCAGGTTTCCACTGCACCACACATTACAGAAATATTAAACAAACCTCAAATCTAGATCTGCTCATACATCTGCACATCTTTAGATCTTCATGAAGAGGTTACTTATTTCTTTTCTTTTCTGAATGGCGATTTTAAATGACTCAGTTTTCCCGTTTGCTGCAACACACTCATAATTGGTTGTATGTATCTTATTACTCTTTTATCTAATGTATGAGTATTATCCTTTTAATGCTGGACAGGTGTTAGCGGATCCTAACAATCCCTTCCTGTTTCCATTTTCCTCTTTATGGAAATAAATATCTTTACTCTTTACACTATTTCTGATTTGTCTTAAAAATTCCTTTTTGTTCTGCTAAGTGACAGTCATTATCAAAAATAACGGTTCGGTATTTGTTATCGTAACTGTAATTAGTAACGTGAGTTCAGTTAATATCAGCTGAAAATAAGATATAAACGCCTGGATTTTGAGAGGACCGTTAACAAACTGTTCAACGCATTATTTTAATATAGCATATTAAGTAAGAAATTAGACATTTTAATTTTGTTGTTGTTTTAATTTCTTCCCACCGTTATCAAGCAAAACACATCTTTGTCAGGCAACACTCTGACCCTGTAGGTTGTTGAATTACCTCTGACGTGTTTTAGATGTTATATTTTGGCCTTTTCCGTTGGATAAAAACATTTAAAAACGTATGCGTACATGTCAACTATATTTAACTCAATTAGACGACAGACAAACTTAACAGTTGCCAGCTTATTTTAAAGAGGGTAAAAGCGAAATTTTTATGCGTATTAGTGAACTGGGACAGTTCATTGTCAACATTAACCTACAAAATCCAGACGTTTGCTATTTTTTTCTTACATATAATGTCAACTCTCGGTTAACAACACAATTAAAAATCCACGCGGAAGACTGTTATTTTTTTTACTAAATAATCTATATACGTGGAATTTTCGGGCTAAAACACCTGATTCTTAGACCTGATTTTATAACTAGAAAGGATAAAACATACATCAGTCTGGCCAAACACGACAAATGAGACGTTAAAAAGTTAGCCAGCAGACTTATCATAAAGAGTCCGTAAAAAATGGACTCTCCTACAATCACAGGGGATTATATTTCCACGTTTTTCCCAAATAGGACAACTCTTGGTAATGTTGATGGTTCGTTTTTTGTGTGAACAAATTGACCATATTATATTAGTAAAGACCTTTACTGTAATATTTTACCTTGGTCTCCCATGTTAAAGCCGAAATTACGATGCATAATTTCTCCTCCGCCTTTTAACATAGTCCACTCAAATTTAGTATATATGCTTTGTTTGACTTGATGAACACGTGCACTAACTTTTATTAATTTCCGATTTGTGACATCGGAGATCTGCACTTGAGTTGGAATCGTGAGTTTCATTTTTGGCTTATGGCGATAGCGATGGCGATGGCTTTTGGACACGTTCATACAATGAGGGGGGGGGAATTGAGGCTTAATGGCGCGTCGACAACTTGATCATTAGCGCCAACCTCAGTCACAGTGTAGTGGTCCGGGTTGCAACTGCACCACACATTACAGAGATGTTATTCAAACCCCTAAAATCTAGGGCTAAATCTATGACTAAATCTTGTCATACATCTGTACCTCCTGCAAAAATTGAAAAACACCGGACAGGAAAACAGACTTATCGCCCAACTGATGTGCAATGTTATACAATGGTCTCTACAGACTAAACCATTTGTCGTAGAAAGCTGGTTCTTAGCTCATTTAAAAGATCTACTTCCGGTGACGTGCCGTTTATAGAAATAGATATTTCAATAGGTCGTCCCGTTCCGGAGCTACGGGACCCTGAACGATCTCTTTTATTGTTTTACATTGTTTTAAACATTTTTTTGTGCAACAATGACAATCAATTTTATTGTTTGACATTGTTTTAAACATTGTTTTTATGCAACAATTCCAATCAATTTTATTGTTTTACATTGTTTTAAACATTATTTTTATGCAACAATGCCAATCAGCAAACACCAGACGCAAGGCGTAGACTGAAGATTAAATCAGAAAACAAAAACGAACTCGTTGGATGTTTAAGGTAAGGTTTAACTGGTCCGAAATCAAAACAGCAAAGGAACACAAATAAACTTTCCTGTAAGGTTTCGTATACCGCAGTGTTCCTGGGCTGTTTAGTCCACTTGAAACCTTACTGCTGTATTCACATGTTTGTACAGTTTTTACTTTAGAACGTCGATAGGTCAGATTCGTACATTCTATTTGGCTAAACGACATCACTGAAAAATCGTAAAAACCAGACCTAGTGTGCTTAGTACAGACCTACAGATTAATTAAATCAAGGGTAGTGCGACTCTTTGAAAACCTGAAAATGTCGTTGAAAATAAAAATGAAATAACAGTCCTGAAGTCTTGAATGTGAACTCTTTTAAAAGTGGTGTATATGTATGAAGAGAATGAATGGAAAGGAGCAACTTAAATAATGCTAATAATGTTAGCCCCGAAAGTAGGCTAGTGTGCAGCATTATATTAATTTTAAAATTATATTGAAAGTTGGGAAATGGATTTCATCTAGACACACGCTAGTGTGTCGCGCCAAGTTACGCAACAATCATCACAACAAACATCACGTCAATTCAATTGTCGAGGTTGTAAACCATTGTAGCGCGGCGCCATAGCGTCAGTGTCTTATATCTTGAAGCATAGTTGCACACATTTCAGGAAAAAACTTGAGGAAAAATAATAATGCGGTACAAAAGCTTAACTTGTGTTGAAATCAAGAGCAATGACCCACCTGACAAAAATTAACTCGTGTAGGAATGCCAGCTAAGCTGCTTTCAATGCAAAATCTGACCCTCAATAACGTTGAAAATGTGTAACTAGCTAGCTAGCTAGCTAATTCTAGTTCGCTGATCACCACGTTAATTTCCATAGGATGATTATTCATCGATACCGAGATAATGGGAAGGCTTCCAGCTATGAAATTGGACGTATGGCTACAGTACGATACGAACTGCGTACCTTTTATGGTTTGGAGCCTAGGGGTGTAACGAGGATGGCGTGGGATGGCGCGTGTACGAAAATATAGGTATAACTATTGTTAGTATTGTTGGCATCGCCTCTCATTGGTCAGCCAAAGTTCGGACAATGACAACGTGTATACTGACGTGCGTGCCTACACACACACTAGTGCAGCACGATAAATCTAAACAACGTTGCCAAAGAAATTGTATTCACGTCCAATTCACGAAAAATAAACCAACTCTAAATACAAAGCAAAATAAACAAAGCCAAAAACTGGTGAAGAGGCCAAGTTGAGAGTGGTTCGGCCCTTCACAGGAGTAATATCTACACACCAAAACTAACGAAATAAAACAAATTACAACAAAATTAAAACAAAACCAAAAACCTATAAAGAGGTGACTGAGTTGAGAATGGTTCGGCCTATAGGCAAAAGGTAGTAGCAAATTGTTGAAAACCAATTTCTTGTGACGTGACGTGGCCCATCTGCACGGTAGTGGAGTTGGGTCAAAACACAATTTAAAAAAAGGAGTGATATCATATCAAAAACCATAACTGGTAAAAGGGACCGCCAAGTTCCGAATGGTTCCGCCCTTAAAAGAGTGATATCAACACACCAAAACATTCGCCAAGTTAATCGCACCGAATAATACTTTGGACGTTAAATGAAAACTTGAACATTGCTACCGAAAGTAGTAATATTCTAGTTTTCATTTAACCTTCGAACTATTAAGCGGTGCGATTAACTTGGGGAATGTTGTGATGTGTTGATGTCACTCCTTTTAAGGGCCGAGCCATTAGGAACCTGGCGGTCCCTTTTACCAGTTTTGGTTTTTGATGATTTTATTTACGTGTCTAATGGTTAAATACAGCAGTAAGGTTTCACGTGGACTAAACAGCACAGGAACACTGCTGTATACGAAACCTTACAGGAAAGTTTATTTGTGTTCCTTTGCTGTTTTGACTTCAGATCAGTTAAACCTTACCTTAAACATCAAACGAGTTCGTTTTTGTTTTCTAATTCGTGATACTTTGACATACCAAGTTCGTTCTGTGCTCGTTGCAAACGCACTGAATTTCGCTCGTTCCTCACTCATTCACTGCAAGTCTTTCTTTTGGAAGTTGGTTTGTCCGCAGCTCTCTTTCAGAGGCCTTGTCCTTTATTTGTAATATAGGACAGCAAGCCAAATGGGCAACGGACATTTTGGCTTTAACACGGGAAAATGACGTGAAACGTTTATATAACCAATTCGTAATACCATTGGCTCACCAGTATTTGTTTAATATTCAGTCTACGCCTTGGGTCTGGCGTTTGCTGATTGGCATTGTTGCATGAAAACAATGTTTAAAACACTGTATAACAATAAAACGGATCGTTCAGGGCCCTGTAACTCCGGAATGGGACGACCATTTGAATTTTCTATTTCTATAAAGGACACATCTCCGGAAGTATCTCTTTCAAATAAGCTAAGAACCAGCTTTCTAGGACAAATGGTTTAGTCTGTATAGAACATTGTATAAACGTGTCCAAAGAACAAGAAGAAGTCAAGCCAAAAATAAAACTCACGATTCCAGCTCAAGTCTAGATCTCCGATGTGACAAATCGGAAAATAATAAAATTTGGTACACGTGTTCACCAAGTCCAACAAAGCTTATGTACTAAATTTGTTTGGAAGAAATAAAAAACCGGCGGAGAAATTAAGGATCGTAATTTCGGCTTTAACATGGGAGACCGAGGTCAAACCTTACTAATAAATACTAAATACTAAATAAATACTAAATTGTCAGTTATCCATTTGACTTGCCATCCTATATTGCAAAAAGGACAAAGTCGTTGATAGAGAGCTGCGGACAAACTGACTTCCAAAAGAAAAACTTGCACTGAATGAGCGAGCGAAATTCATTGCATTTGCAACGAGTACAGAAAACCTACTTGGTATGTCAGAGTATCACGAATTAGAAAACAAAAACGAACTCGTTTGCTGTTTGAGGTAAGGTTTAACTGATCCGAACTCATAACAGCAGAGGAACTCAAACTTTCCTGTCAGGTTTCATATAAGTGTTTCTGTGCTGTTTAGTCCACGTGAAACCATACTGAACCATATTCAACTATTAAACACGTGAATAAAATTCACCATTGTCCCAATTGTCAAAATTATTGTAAGATTAATATAGTGCTACACACTCGCCTTCTTTCAGAGCTAAATTTTTCAGCATTATTTAAGTCAAGTCCTCTCCTTTCCGTTAATCCTTTCCGTTCATCATACATACTCCACTTTTCAAGATTTTGTATTCAAAACTTCAGGACTGGTATTTTATTTTTATTTTCACCGAAATTTCCAGGTTTTCAAGGAGTCGCACGAACCCTGAATTACTTTTTCTGTAGGTCTGTACTAAGGACACCAGTTTTTACGATTTTTCAGCAATATCGTTAACCAAGTAGAATGAACCAATCCGACCTATCGTGTTCTAAAGTAAATGCTGTAAAAACCTGTGAATACAGCAGTAAGGTTTCACGTGGACTAAACAGCATAGGGACACTGAGGTATACTAAACTTTACAAAAATGTTTATTTGTGTTTCTTTGCTGTTTTGACTTCGGATCAGTTAAACCTTACCTTAAACATCAAACGAGTTCATTTTCGTTTCTAATTTAAGTTAGTGACAAGGGTTTTTCCTACAAGGAAAAGCACTGATGTGAATTTAAAATCTGGACGGTTCCATACTAGGCAAAATGACTACCGAACGCATGTTCCTCATGTTATGCTTCAACATTGTTGGTGTGCTAGTGAGCCTTTGTGTTAAATGGCGCTTATCGAGGAAAACTACCAGTAACTGTTCACCTAGGTTTTGTACAGATGTCCCGTTATTGTATCTGCAAATGTCAGGTTCGCCTCTTGTCTGTTATAATTACGGGTTCAGTCAATTGCTTGACAACGGCATTTAGTAGCAAGAAACAGAAAAAAATTGCTAAAGTAGAACTTTCTAATTCTTTCTTTCTTACTGTTTTAATGGTAAGAACGGTTTTTAATGGTACGCAACGGTTCTTTTAGCGTTTAGGAATGTTACAAAAAGGCCTATTGTAGTCAAAATTCGCTTGAATTGTCTTTTAATAAACAAGTTACTTTTACTATATTACGCAATTAGTAATTCTAGCCATATCGTACACTTAACTCATTCAATTGGCGTCGATCCATGCAGAAAGTCGACCTAACGATTATTAGGATCAACATAATTTAAGTTGCTGTTCCACGGAACTCCATACTTAAAAAAACGGAGGTTGGTGGGAGGAGTGACTCAAGGTATGACACCCAGCCTATGCTATTATATGGGGAAAATTTTGCATATTCATGTGCCTTTTTCTCCGAAATGGTAACACCTAGAGCTTTGAAATGTGTTGTGGTGTTGGCATGCATCATCCTTAAGATACTGAACCAAAGTTATAAAATTCCGGTGTTTAATTTTTAAGAAAAAAACGAATAAACTTTGATTCTTTTTAATTAACGTCGATTCATTAGTAAAATAATCGGTGAAGCCGGTAAGTTAATCGAAACATCATAAATTTGCTTGTGTCCATTCATAACCATTATGTGAACACCTCTGCAAAAAATCATAACATTACAACCAATAGTTTTGGAGAAAAAGGAACATAATCTTTAAAAATTATGATTTTCGGCAAAACCGCATCGGAAGTTCTGCGAAAAGAATAGAAAACCTAAATTGTAAAAAAAAACTACTTTATTGGTAAATGAAATGAAGATATCTAATTTTTTGGTTTTAATTATTATAGCATGCATCCTAACACATATACTTAAACAATAAAAAAAATTCCAAAATTTTGCTCCACCCCCCCCCTCCCCACGGGAGTCGTACCTCAAGTGGGATGTGCTGATTGAGTGAGCGAAGCGAACGAAAATATGCGTTTGTTAGAGATAAGTAAGACTGGCATTATTTTGGTTCCTAAGCATAGCCAGAGATATTAAGGCTTAGCAAATGAACTAATACACGTCTTCCGTTCACGTGTTACGGCCTCTTATGTGGGCCAAATACACTGGAGTGTACCAGTATGAAGTGTGGGCACAAATGTGATTGAAGACACTTACTTTGGTGAAGCATGCAACCGACGAAAAGTTCTGAAGGGGGATGCGCAGATTGAGTGAGCGAAGCGAACGAAAATCACGATTGTTAAACATAAACAAATAAAAGCCACTTTGGAAGCTAGCACAACCAAATGAAGAAACATTACTGGCCGGAGCATACGAGAGAAACCAAACCGTACTAATATTGCAAACGACACATCCAACACCACCCAACCTTCGCCGTGTGAAGTGTTTGCAGAAATGTGATTCAACCACTACTACGATGAAAAAAGGCGAGCGTAACAATCAGTAACAAACGACAACGTGCAACCTCATTACCAGCCTACTTAAAGTTGAGGATCGACACTTTAACGCGCATTTACATAATCGTTGCGCACTCTTTATTTATTGCCATTTGATTTGATTTTATTTTATTGAGGACTATGTGGCCATTGTGCTCCTTTCGATAATCTCACACCGTGCGGGCTTTGGCTAGTACGTGACACGTTGGGATGTGATGTACCGAAAGTTGGACGCGACGCACTGTAATGAAAGAGGGCGAACATTCTCATTCTTGGCACGATAGCTAAGATAAAGGGCGAGTGACCGACAGTGTGAACAGATGTGCCCTGCAACTATCAATAATAAACGAAATATTGCTTCAATAATCCTGGTTAATAGAGTCGAGTTGAATAGATCAAAGTAGGTTGAGTAACAATCACTGCATGCACGATCGTTGTTGCTGGCTTATCGCGCTTGTATTAAAACGAAGAAACAGGCAATTCGGCCATACTGAGAATAAAAGTGGCGCACTCCATTGAAAACGCTATGTTGCCCAGTAAAGTATTTCGCTCACGCAAGCGGGAACCATCTACGCCGGCGTATGTTGCGACGGGGGGTACAGCTAGTTACTTATAAGGTGGCTACGTTTTGTAGTACAAAAATTGCCAACTTGGCACAAAAATACCTCATGCACGAACAGAGCCTTAAAACTGCCCCTCACTCCTCTTTCCCAACAGAAAGGTAAAGAGTTGTGTTGGGAAGGAGGAGTGTAGGACAGTTAAAAGTCTCTGTCCCGGCGCATGAGGAATTCTGTGCGTAATTTGGCCAATTTTTTTTTTTCTACTAAAAACCCGTGATAGTTTCTTTTCCGTTGTCTCAGTAGCATATAAAGTTACTAAACGAAAGGAAAAATTATAAACCGTCACTAGTACTGAACAAACGACGAAGCAACTATATATATAAACGTGTGCCTACCTTTATCAGCATGGCTCGCACAATTTCCGGGATCCCACAAAACGCACGCAACCACTATCATTTGTAGCAATGTCTTCATTTCTGACACAAACAGAACGCTTCTTCAACAATTTTGAAACCTTTGAAGAAATAACCAAGAAGCAGCACTGTTCTCTATAATGCCTTAGGGAAAACCATCGCTTCAAAATCTACAAAATACATTCGATTGCTAAACAAGTTTTCCCCGACTCGTCCGCAGTTCGATCTAATCTGTTTGTTCTGGTTTTCTGCATTCGTGAAGTTGTTATGGGGAAAAATTTGTCATCGCATATGTTTCCGCGTAGAGTGGATTCGGTCATAAAGCTGAATTCACTGACGTTCGTGTACCACGTGGTTTCTGCTAAAATGTTGCTGTTTTCCCGCTCGGGTATAATTGGCCGAGCGTGCAAAGCGAGCGAGTGGAATAATAGACTGAATTTGGATTTGCATGTCTGTTTGTGTGCTTGTCTGTTGGGAAAGGATAACGTTCGCAGTTTTGTTCTGATTTGGTTGAAATTACATGACAAGGTGCTTTGGTGCATGAAATCACAGCGTACGAGATGAAATTTTTAACTCAACTATTTTCAGAGTTATTCTGGTTTTCCGTTATGACGGCTAAGTCGATGTTCAGTAGAGCGGATGTATGGGAGTCCGATCTTTAAGGATAGTGGCCCCGAGAACTACATGAACAATGCAAAGTCATTTGCCATTGTATACCTTTAGTGAAAATTGTTTTAGTTCGAAGAATGTAGAAATAATTACAGATAGCGAAATGAAAAACGCTATTACTCTGATTTCTCATATTTTGCAACAACTTGCTAGTTGCTTCTTTGATCACGACTGCAAAGCCTACACGTAATGGCAGTTATCCTGATGTACTCGTAAAAATCGGTACTGGATTCGTTCACTTGCTTCGGTGTTCGGTTGAAGTGTTCAATTTGTTGTTAACTAATTCATCTCTCGTTTGACCAAGTAATTGTGGTCTTCAAATCTCAATTACAAGCCCAGTAAAATGTTCGGAGGCATTTGTGCAAAACTATTGTGAAGTATCAATTCCCTTACTTGTATGTTTATGGGATGATCCTGCAGTTTTGGAAACTCCTAAATTTTTCCAACCCTTGGTTCTAACAAAGTAAACAGAAAGCGAAAACATAACATGTTAGGGATCCCTGCCAAGCGTTTTTGCCATTTGAAGTTGTGAAATCATACCGTCAAGTTAATCAAGGTAGTTCAACGATAAATGAGAAATTTGAAAAAGGAATACGAGCAGTTTTCAAGTTGTTCATTTAATGGTTGAAGGCCTATCATGGGCATTACCAAGCGGCGTGTGATATCGTGACTTTAAACGCAAAAAAAATCATCAACAAGTTTTGTTTTGACCACCATCTTTTTTTTTGTTTGTTTTGCAGTTCATTGCGTTCAGTTATTTTTTTTTGTTTTGAAGGTTTTTTTTTTAGTTTGATAAAAACGTAGTTACGCTTCCGAAACAGCCGCTGGTACGTTACCAGGATAAAGTAACTGATTGTTAAAAGTACAGTAAAGAAAACCTGTACGCCTTTCCTGTAATTATTTAAATGTAACAACTAGTGTGTATAGTCCACGTTCAACGTTACTGCCGTATTTAAAAAATATGCTCAGTACGACCACGTTTTATTATGTTTAGTTTAGGTTGTCCAGCAGTGCTTAGACTAATTATTAGGGACTTTAAAAAAAAACAACAACTGCTGCTTCAGTAAAGAAATGTCAACATACTATTGTATGATCGTTGTGCTCCGAGGTAGAAGGTTTAATGGCGCGTCGACAGCTAGGTAATTAAAGACGGGAATGCCAAAGGCTCACAAGAAATACCTAAATACAGATGCAAACCTATTTACGTTGCCTTTTGGACTTATATGGACGTAGAACCTTGACCTTTAGTTCCAAAGGTCCTGGGATCGATTCCCCGCTCAGGCAGTCTGACATATAAGTCCAAAAGGCAACGTAAATAGGTTTGCATCTGTATTTAGCTAGGTAAATTAGTGCCAACCCTAGTCACAGTGCAGTGGCCCGGGTTGCCACTGCGCCACAAACTGCAGACATGTCAATCAAACCCTAAAGCTAGGTCTGTGTTTTGGTTTTCCCGTTTTTCGGCTGTAGGTAAACGGTTCATAAAATTAACTTTACACTGATGCATAAATGTATCAACACATTCACCGCCAACGTTTTACGCATTTACTATTGCTTTTATATTAAATTATTTTTTAAACTAAATCGTTTAGGCATTTTTGCATCTTTGTAACGATTAATATGACGATTGGTTCTTACCCGTCGATCATCTAAGACGTTTAGCTACGGATCTAATATAGTATAACAGCCATTGCGTGTATGTACGAGGAACGAACGTACACTCGTACGCCGTGCTGACGAGTAGAATGAAGCCTTACACAACAAATTTCGGTTTCAATTACTTGTAAAACGGGTTATTAAATATTTTCCGGTGCCGGCATAATTATAAACAAATTTAAAAATAAAACAATGAAAAATTTGTTAAAAAAATTAAAAATTAAAAATTAAAAAATTAAAAAATATAATTTTGACTGTTTTTGGATTACAAAATCTAAAGTACCAAAATTCAAAATTTAAAAAAGAAAGATAAAAAAAATTGTTCATAAGTCCATAAATTCGATGGATGCCGATTTCCATTCTCCGAGACTCATGCTAATTATAAGCAAACTTACTTTGCTCAAAATCGTAAAATTCAACCCAAGAAAAAATGGTAATGCATAACAAGACATACATATTATAAGACAGACACTTTTAACCAACAGGCCATATTGTGTAGATGAAAACCGAAGCATAAAACGAAGTTGATGTAATAGAACGTAATGAAACAGTTGTCCTCTTAAAATGAGGCACCCAGCATTTAAAATAACTGAACCGGGGATCGGTTCTGGCCTTGAGTGCTGCTAATAAAAAATAATTCTGCGATTTTTTTTTTTTTACTTTTGTTTCTAACTGGCAACTAGACGAAGTGTCTTCCTGAAATGAGTTCATGCACTTAAAATAACTGACTGTAAAGGGTTGTTCTGGTTTCAGTGTTGCTAATAAAAATTCAAATTTTTCTTTGTTTCTAACTGGTAAGGAGACAGTACCTTCCTAAAATTAGGAAGGTACACATCTCTGTAATGTGTGGTGCAAAGGCAATCCGAACCAGTGCACTGTGGCTGAGGTTGGCACTAATGATGACCTAGCTGTAATTTCTTGGTTTTTAACTGGTAATGGAACAGTAGCTTCCTAAAATGAGATATCATTCACGTCAAATAATTTCTAGGTAGAGTGTTGATGTTTTTGGGTGGCGCTAATTTAAGTGTTGATGATAAAATTCCTCCTTTTCTTGGTTTCTAACTGGTAATGAGACAGTATCTTCCTAAAATGAGTGTCATTAACATAAAATAAGTGAATATCAGGTGATTCTAGTTTTTAGTGTTGATGATTTAAAATTCTGCCTTTTCTTGGTTTCTAACTGGTAATGAGACAATATCTTGTTAAGATTTTGTTATATTTTGTCTTGTTAGGTGTTATTTGCAATAAATAAATGGATGTAGGATGGTTCTACTTTTGAGGGTTGCTGATTAAAATTCTGCCTTTTCTTGGATTTTAACTGGTAATGAGGTAGTGTCTCCCTAAAATACGGCAACATGCATTTAACATAAGTGAATACAAATTGGTTCTAGTTTCGGGTGTTGGTGATAGAAACTCTGCCTTTTCTTGGGTTCCAACTCAGTGGTAATGAGACGTTCCTAGCAGGGTAGTTCTCGTTTTTAGTGTCGCTGCCTTTTCTTGTGTTCTAACTGGTAATGAGACAAGTAGTATATTCCTAAAATGAGGCCTCGTACACTTTACATGAGTGAGTACAGGCTGGTTCTAGTTTGAGTGTTATTAATTAAAATGCTATCTTTCTTCGGAGTCTAACTGTTAATCACTATATTTTCATGACCATTAAAAAGTGCTTTGAAGGGATCGTGCATTGTGTCCCTGTTGCCTCCGTTGGTCGTGTAAACCCCCATTCCTAGTTCTTTGTCCATCAAGCGGCCAATCGATTTTTCGAGGCCGTTTGGCATTTTGATACGATTCATGTCTGTATAACCAAGCAAATACTTGCACTGATATTTTAGTAAATGCCAAGGACGATAGCAGGCACCCTTTGGCCATAACGTAATTTGTCTTGATGCTATACTCCTGCTTTCTACATTTTCTACATGCAGGTTTAAAGATGAGTGCAGTGCGTCCACTACACGCCAAAGGAAAAACGGTTCTGCGTTGAATCAAATCGAATTTCTTAATTAAACCACTTTCGTCTGTCTTTTAAACACTCACTATAGATTTAAGGCGTTTTTCAGAGTGCGTTGCTAAAATTTGGTTTCTATCGGTAAGTCAAAACAAAATGCCTTGTTTAATGGGAGTTTAACAACGAAATCGATGCAGGCGGCCGGTTTTTATTTTTATTTTGTTTCACGCCGACTGTCGGTAGCGAAACAATGAGTATGATGTGGAAATACCGTCAAACTGTACAACCTGAAAACGCGATTGCTGTTGTGCTTTGCGTAATATTGTAATTGGCATTATACCATAGAACGCCTTTTTAAATCGTACTATGGAAAAGATATTCACTGATCATCATAATCATCATCATCGCACAATGCGGCACGACGGCCAATTTTGTAAGCGGATGAACTGATAAAAAGGAGTCACACGCTAGGGTTTTAGTGACGCGCTCGCTCCCGATAAACAAGGCTTTTTTTTTTTGCCCTAATGTAAACGTAGTAACACATACCTGTCTTCCTGAAATTAGGCATCATGTATGGTTTTGAGCGTTGCTGATTATGCCTCGATTGCATTGATAGCACCATTGAGTTCAAGATGGTAATGAGCCGTAGGTGTCTTCCCAAACAAAGCACTTACAGCCGTATTCCAGAAATCAACTCAAGTGTGAGTGGGAGAAGGCAAATGTGAGTGCAAACTTCTAAGGTAAGGGTCAGCAATTTTAGTACAGCCACAAAAGCGAATGTGAGTGTCCTAACATGTGAGGGTATATCTAATCTATAGATGTGTTTTGACCCTTACACTCACGTTTAGCCCCACTCACACTTGAATGGATTTCTGGAATACGTCTGTTAGCCCTTAAAATAAGGGGGCGACGTAATTTTTGTTTTGAACGGTGATAATTAAAAATCTGCCTTCCTGGTTAGCAATTCGTAATCAGTCGGAAGTGACCTGTAAAATGAACAGTCTAGTATACAAAACAAAGGCATAAGAGGTGGTTCAGGTTTTGAATGGTGTTAAGCGAAATTCTGCTCTACATAATTATTTAACTTTATATTATCCAATAAAATTTTTCGACAAGTTCAGCCATCAAGAGACTAGATCCCCAGTAATAACAACTTATATATATAAGTATAAGTTCATAAACCACTTCACAAAGAAGACACTCTCTCTTGAGGCTATCAAAGTGTTTTAGGTTGCATGATTAGGGGGTTGTTTCGAATAAGACAAGAGTTTACAAAAAAAATTAATTCGCACACACCTCAGAAGGTGTTTAAAATTTGGAACTTGCAAAAGGCACGCCCGGGACACGAAGACTTATTACCTACAGAAAAAAATTTCATTTTTTCCATAAAATTTCATTTTTTTCCCAATAGTTTTTTGGCAAGTTGATACGCCAAGATTTGAAATAAGGAAATAATTGTAAATGGGTGAACTCAGTCACTAAGTTAGTATTGTTTGTGTTACAATCCCCTTTAGCTTTACAATTCCGTCTTATAACTCTGTCTGCTCACTTGATGTAAGATGTCTGTACAGACTGTGCTTTTCTAAAAACGATCAAAATTAATCAAGGGGTTCTGTATTACGAAGGAATCTATGCTCCAAACTACCAGATTCATTGTTCTGTATTGTTTTACGCATTTTCATTACACACCAAAGCCACTCAGCCACCGCAATTTGCACGGCGCAGGTAGATATTGTTGTTGTTTTTTTGTTAGTTTTTAAATTTAATTTTAAGGAGTCGAATCCAAACCTGGTTATCTGCCCCATATAGTGTAGACAACGAGAGGTACATTAGTTGGAGAAATCCAAGAGAAAACCCTGGATTTTTGATAGGTTTATACTCGTTTCGCCGAATCACGTTCTGCCGAATTTTATCAGCGTCTTAATAATTTTCGGCTAACCATGTAACATCGGGAAGCGCAACTAATCACGAATTTCTTCCAAGCAGGAATGATTCTTTAATTTTTGTTCTAATGTAAAATTTTTGAAAAACATTTGGGTTAGGCGAAACGGGAATCAACGAAATGGGATTATACGAAACGGGAATTGCCCTTTTGCCGAATTTTAAGCAGAGTTTAATTTTTGGCGAAATTGGAAAAAAATTTCGGGCAAATTGTATTCACCGAAACGGATAACCACCCTTTGGCATGTCCCAATCGACATGTGCACGAAGCGTCACCGAAATAAATAAAACTACCTGTACCCCCGGCGTAACATACGCCAGTCTAGCCGGTTCCCGCATACCTGAGCGAAATGTAGTGGGCAGTATGGAATGAAAAGTGTGCTGACTGCCCCCTGCTTCCTCCTCCGAACTCCCCTGCGGCCTACCCAGTTGTATGGTCTGATTTTCCCCCATGCCGCCCCCCCCCCCCCCACATAACTTCTTTCTCGTTCCGCACCGCCTCCCCCGTCCCCGACCCGGATTCCCCTATTGAGTGGTCTGAATATCCCCATCCTTGCTCCCCCTCCATTTTAACCCGTGCTGATTTGTTTTGTTATGGAAGTAAATGTCTTTTTTCAATGGAGGACGCTCAATTGCCCGTTTTTCCGTTCTGATATCTAGCGCAATAAACCCAACAACGGTCGTGCATGCAGTGATTGTTACTGAACCAACTTTGAAACTCTTCACGTCGGCTCTAAGAGGTAGCATTATTAAAGCAATATTTCGATTGTTACTGATTGTTACAGGCCACACCCGTTTGTTTGACATTGTCGGTCGCTCGCCCTCTTTCATTATAGTGCATAATGATGAATTTGCTTGCCCAACCTAAGCGTATTAAATATATGGACTAGCGGAGTCGCTCACTTCGCTCGCTCATTCCGCGTCGTCTCGTTCACCTCCCCCGCGCCCCGCGGGGGGCGCCCCCCCCCCTCATTTAATTTGCCGTTCGGTCGGTAGATGGCATCGTATGTTCGCGCTGCTGGCCGTTGCGTTCCAGGCGCAGCTACTATCTCAGCGGGCTTTGGCTGCTACTGTTATAATTTGCTGTTCCGTCGGTAGATGGCGGAGATGGCATCGTATGCACTGCTGCAGATGCAGATTGCTGCTGCGCTGCCGATGACTGCGTTGCATATCTTGTGTAATTATACATATAGATAGATGTTAACAATGCTGTGTGCCAACAATTCTCGTTCCTTGTATACGGCAACGTTAAGAGGAAACACTATTCTTAATTACTAGTTAGTTAATCTAAGTTTTCCATGTTAAAGCCATATTTTTATACTACTTATCTCAACTGTTTTTACAATTTTTAAGCCAAATTTGGTGCTTACCTCTTGTTGCATTTGGTCAATTAAATATACGTCTGCATGCGTTGCTAACAAAGAAGAACAACCTGATATGTCAAAGTGTCGCGAGTTAGAGAACAGAAACTAACTCGTTTGCATTTTAAGGTTGAGTTTAACTGAACCATGATCAAAACACCAAAGGAACCTTTGACAAGCTTTTTCTATAAAGTTTTCGATATCACAATGTTGCTGTACTGTTTAGTCCAGGAGAAACCTCACTGCTATCTTCAACCGTCAGACACTCCATTGCAAAGCCTGGAAAATTGCTAAAGGGGTTGAAGACAGTAAAAAAAAGTCCGTAAGAGCATGGTGTACTCTCGCGAATAACAGTAACAATAAATAGCGTCTGGGGGGCACAGATGGAGGCCGCTCCTGGCTCTTAACCTAACCTACGCCAGTTTACACGTAACTAAAATTAAAACATCGAAACGGGCAAAAGCATTGCTCATTAAAAAAAAGGAATGATACGGTTAATTAAGGTTTTATTACTGCATTTTCCAGTACAGTTTACATCAAATTAGAGCACAGCCTGCGAAAATTGCAGTATTCGTCAGTCAAGTTGTCTCCTTTCCGTTCATCACGTTATTGATGATACATGAGATTCATTTTTCTGGTGCTTTTCAGCAATGTCGTGTAGCCAATTAGTCAGACAACACATCTACACACCAGCCATTACGCTAAGTCATGCGTTGAAAAGTAAAAATGGTCAAACACATTTAATTGCAGAAGTAATGTGTCACGTAGACTAAATACTGCAGTAACACTGTGCAGTTAACCTTTAAACAAAAGCATGATCGTTTTCCTTTCCAATTTTGATCGCCTTCATTTACACTTTATCTTACAAGCGAGTTTTTTTTTAAACAAGCCCAAATCAATGCCTTGATCGCTCAGCTGCTCTACCATGACACTCCATTGCAAAGCTTGGAAAATTGCTGAAGGGGGTAAAGACAGTAAAAAAAGTCCATAAGGGCATGGTGTACGCTCGCCAATAACAGTAACAATAAATAGCGTCTCGAAACAGTATTCGAAACAATGATAGAATTCTTGGAAAAATCTATGTTACCATGCAAACAATGCTGCTATTACTGCCTGTTTCTTCTGTACTGTCCTAAAGCTTATCCTGGTCTTTAGGTGGCTCGCTTATTTTTTGTTCCCGTTTTATTCTCGTCTGGGTCTGCGTGTTCACTGAGGTTCGTTGTAGACTTGAGTATTGAACTATGAACATTTTTTTGTAATTTTGTACGACAGTAACTTTATTCAAATCATGTGTGATAAAATGTTGAACCGTCTTTGTTGGATGATTTATATCATAAACGAAGAGCCAGTGAGTGATGGCCACTATAAGTCAGGAACTGTGTTGTAACGTCTCGGCTGACATCAACAGCATCAATGCGGTCGACGATGCTTGTTGCTTATATCAACAAAACCCTGAATCAGATCAGGCGAGATCTTGCTCATTAGTTCCAACGTGCATCGTGAACCTTACTGAGGGTAACCTTACTGTGAGTAAGCACAGGCCACTGAACAGAGTGGTCGGATTTGCTAGATCGAATCCACACCCGATTCGGGTACATATAAGAATAAAATAGTAGCTTAAAGGGGGATTGCCACCAATTGATAGGCTGCTGCATCTTTAGCCATTTACCGCTATCTAGTTCTGCCTAGTTCTTACTTTTACAAGCCAAGGATAACACATATAAATTTTTTTTTATGAAACAAACAAGCGACGTGCCTCCTTAATTATTGAGTATAAACTTGGTGCGTGTCCGTGCACCAGGAAGCAAGCGGTAAAGTTAAGCCTAACGTAACAACGGGCCCTTTTATTTTTATACAGAACTACCGTTTTGAAACCCATATTTTGAACAGCTAGATGGGCGCCATCTAGTGATAGTGATATCGTTAAGTGTGACCGCTTGCTCCCTGGTGCACGTGGACGCACCAACTTTACATTCAATAATTAAGGAGACACGCGGCTTGTTTGCTGTATAAGAAGAACTTTCTTCGCGAGTTCCGTCTCTTGTTGAAATCTAGTGCTGCGTAGAACTAAATAATGGTAGACGGCGCTGCATGCTGCAGCCCGTCATTTGGTGAATTTGACGTCAACGTGACGTCTTAATGACGTGCTATTGTTTCCGTCGTACAGAGTGCGTTGGTTGAGTAAATAAAGCGAGCAAATTTCGTGTAAATATTCGTTGGACACAATTATATTTGTCCATGAAATATTACACAGATGCCAAACGATTAAAATTGTGTTTCATTTCCTTTACTGACGAGTCGTTCGATCTGCTGCCTAGCGGTTACAACAGGTCGTTGCTTCCTTCTTCCCGCAAACAAGGTAAAACGATTTCGCGGAAATCGTGTAGATTTTTCGTCATGCTTTATAAATTTCAAACCTGGTGCTGCAATACATTTCAACAACGCGTCACAGAGTTAAATTAATTCTCAGATTATTGAGCAAGCATGTTATCATTTTATTCTGTTGTGTACTGTACTTGGCTGAATGTGCACACCCGGTTTCAGCGATAAAGCAAACGCTAGAATTACGAAACAATTATGGAACTCTGCCTAGTTTCCTAAATGAATGGTTAGACAGACTCAGGCCCAGGGCGGGGGGGGGGGGGGGGGCAGTTGGAGGGGACCGCTCTTCCCGCATGCGCATTATTTTTTTAATGAACTCTGTGGCTCTGTGTTTAGGGGAAGAGGTGTTTTGTTGTGGAAAACAATTAACGTGTGTGTGATGAATGTACAGTAAACAGCAAAAAAAAAAAAAAAGGTAATCAGATTCTGGGAAAGAAAGTTGGACCTCCCAGGGCTTGCCCACCTGCGTTTCTGGCTTTAAATCCGTCACTCCCTTACGGAGAGTTTCAAAGAGCAGCACCTTATGTAAACGTGCTAAGGAAGCTAACTACCAGTTCTGCTGATCACTTCTAAAAGGCGCTAGAAACAGAATAGAAAGTAGAATGGCACTGAGCCGAAGCTAAAACATAGGCACCAACAACCCTTTCCCCCAAATGCGCCTTGAAAGCGTTTAAACGGTTGGTAGCCACGACAACAGACGGCAGTGCGTTCCGAAGTCCGCAAAAAACCTGTATCTGTTGTACATTTACAATGAGTGCCATGAAATTACGAATCATGATCATAAGTATTAGTGGTAGTAATCCGGAAAAGGTCAGTGATCAGCACCTTTCTGAGTAATTGCAGCCATACGAAGGTTGTGATGTCTCGGATGTTTAGGTTGTATAGAACAGGTACCACAATGGAATACACTATCCCCACAGCTTAATCGGGTGGCATTTGCAGGTCTCGATACGTGAAGAAAGAGTCATAGAACAGGGTCTGTGTACTGTAACTTGCAAGCAGTATTCAAGAAAGTATTACAGGAAAGTCAACAAGGCGCGTACGTAAACTCAATTAAATGACGCTTAGAATTATACTGCAATCTGATGTCAAACAAAGGCCGAGGTCACACACACAAAAAAACTAAAAACAACTTAATTGTAGCATGCTAAATACTACATTACAGGAAACGAGGATTCATATAGCCGCCAAGTAAGCAAATTTAACATGATACAAAGCCTAATTCCTGAATCAGACGCCAGAAAATAGGCAAGAAGTTGCTTCTTCCCTGCGAAAGCAGAGGTGGAATTGAGGAAGGTTGCTGCGCTTCTTTATTTGCAGTCGAAGCCCTAGTATCCAAATTTCGAAATACCCAGTTTGTGGAAAATAGGAACGTATTCTTTAAATTGCCAATTATCTGTCTAGTTAAAGAATACGTTTCTATTTTCCACAAACTGCCGTGGTGTTTCGAAATTTGGATACTAGGGCTCCGACTGCAAATAAAGAAGGCGCAGCAACCTTCCTCAATTCCATCTCTGCTTTCACAAGGAAAAGGCAATTTCTTGCCTATTTTCTGGCATAATATGGTTGTGGACCGGGGTCTCTTTAGCCCAAATAAATATAAACATCTTCCAGGGTTTTCCTTGTGCGGTAGTTGTTTTTTCAGTAAATAATATTTTTGTATTTTCCTGATCTGGTGTGTGTCCTGTATTTATATCTATGCGATGTTGCGCTAATGAATCGGATTTGTCATTTGCCTTTTATTTTAAAAATCGGACACTAAGGAAATGTTGGGATTTCGCTCGAGGAGGTTTTCATGAACAAACTATGACGTCATGAACAAACATTATGAGGTTTAAAAAAAAAACAAAAAACGTTGATGTTATTTTTTAAGAGTTTTTCGGACATTTGAGGGTCATAATATCAAGTTACAGCGATGAAAATAGGCCTCTACTGAGCGCAATTTAATTATCTTTCGTTTGGTCCTACTCCCATGTTTGTAGGTGCTTTGGGTCCCGGAGGAGTAGACGTACAAACACACACGCACATCATACGTCCTTAATGGTGTAGATGCTTTCTCTTCACGTTTCCTCAAAGTGCGGGTGAACTGTTGACTCGTCAGCATTGTTAACATTTGTTTGATTTTTAAGTCGACGTCTTGCAGCTGGCATTTGCTGATTGGCATTATTGCCTAATAACAATGTTTAAAACAATGTAAAACAATGAAACGGATCGTTCAGGGCCCCGTAACTCCGGAATGGGACGACCAATTGAAATTTCTATTTCTATAAAGGACACATCTCCGGAAGTAGCTCTTTCAAATGAGCTAAGAACCAGATTTCTTGGACAAAGGGTTCAGTCTGTAGAGACCATTGAATAAACGTGTCCAAAGAAGTCCACCATCGCCATCGCCATCACATAAACAAAAAATGAAACTCACGATTCCAGCTCAAGTTCAGATCTGCGAAGTGACAAACCGGAAATTAATAAAAGTTGGTACATCAAGTCCAACAAAGCCTTGAGCGGAAAATGTTTGAAGGTGGCAGAGAAATTAAGCATCGTAATTTCAGCTTTAACATGGGAGACCGAGGTCAAACCTTACAGTCCTTTACTAATAATTTGTAATAAAGATAATGCTTCCTCTTCACATTTCCTCAAAGTGTGGGTGAATAACTTTTGGTTCACCAGCATTGTTAGCCTTTCTTTATTGTTCAGTCTATGCCCTGCGTCTAGCGTTTGCTGATCGGCATTGTTGCCTAATTACAAACTTTAAAACAATTTATAACAATAACATGGTCCCGTAACTCTAGAAACCAACTGAAAAGTGGTCACTTAAAAGATGAAGGATCAGGAAATTTCTGGCTTAGATCATGTTTCAGATTTTGGGTAGGTGCAATAGTTTATTTCTATCAAGAATATCAAGAACAATAAGAAGTGAGCAGCTTTTTAATTTACTCAAATTTACGTGTGGCGCCCTACTTTTACTATTGCATAGAATTGTATAAGTTTTGGTATAAATATTCCTATCTACTTTCAGGCCAAGTATCGTCGAAAAATATTGAGTAGGAACGGAGATATTAATTTTTTAGTTTTGATAATTTTCTGGAGTGAGGACTTTAATCATAGCCGTGTATGATACAGCTGAGTTAGACAGTGTAAACAGTGATGATGAACTGCATGCTACTTCTCAGCAATCAATTGAAATACTGTACATCCCAGTGAACTGCGAATCAATTAATTTGTCAAAGGTGATGGTAAACTTAATCAACGCCTAAACGGATGTTTTTTTTAAACAAATAAATGAATAACGATGTGAATGAAAAAAATGCATTTATAAATTTATTGTTACGGAATTGTTTAAAGTAAAAAGTTGGAGGTGTGCGCCAATGAAAAATTCTTCACCAGCGGCGAATATCAATTTTATTCCTGGCGGCCGAAGTGCCAATCAACGTGCCGATATTTGGACGGCAGCGCGACTTTTATATTTTTAAATGTTGCATCCGAAATTTAGAGTGCTGAATACTGTAATATGACGTGAAATTCTCTAACTAAATACCCTGCGAGCTATTGGAAATTATCAAACTTTTTTCAACACTCGTGTTTTTGCCCATTAAACTGACTCGTGCTATTTATTGGCAGATAATTTTTCTCGTGCTACGCACTCGTGAAATTAATGTCAGCCTAAATAGCACTCGTGAGTTTATAGGGGCCAAACACTCGAGGTGAAAAAATTATCTGATAATTTCCTTAGCTCTTGGGATATTACGTTTGAGAATCACGCAGTAGCTTTCAAAAGCTACTGTGTGATTATCAAACGTAATATCCCAAGAGC